>JAUCBJ010003582.1:0-17661 GCA_032718475.1 Nemertoderma westbladi | reverse complement strand
TTAATTTATGGAAGTCCAAAAATTAATTTATGGACGTCCAAAAACTATATATGAACGTCCAAAAATTAATTTATGGACGTCCAAAAACTAATTTATGGACGTCCAAAAACGAATTTATGGACGTCCAAAAACTAATTTATGGACGTCCAAAAAATAGTTGAGCAGTCCACTAAATTTAGTGGGCCGACTTTGTATTTATATTTACTTGTAAACTGATTGTTATTTTGTCAGTACACTCTCCATGCGTTTTTTTTATCAATGGTGACATCAATCAACGATTTTTCTTGGAAAAATCAAGCAGCAGTGCTCAGACTGCGTAAACAAACCGTAAAATACTAATAAGATGATGGGGGTTACTGTGTTTGAAATTGAAGTCAACATTTTGAAATGGCATACTCAAACTCAACTCATCAAAAAATGAAATATAAGTTTGAATAAAGTGCAATATACATTTTGGTTGGACTATACAGGCTATAATATTGAATTTCAATTCATTTTCTTAAATTTCTGTAAGACTATTTCTGTAAGGTCTCTCCGACTGTCTGTATGTCCAAATAAAATGTAAAGCACACACACACACCATGTAGCTAAAAGTACATTGCATTACATTTACATTGATGTCAAGGGCTGCAATAGCGACTGATATGGGGGTTTTCCTGGGCAGGGATTTCTTTTTCCAATGTCTGTTTTTTTTACATTTGATGGGTCCTCAACCCATGCGTTATTGATATTGTTTCTTTATATTACTATTAGATACTTTATATTATTATCAAGTTATTTATATTACTACTTTATTATTTATATTAGTATATATTCCGACTACCGACCCAATACAGCAATATTTACCAGACCCCACCTCCTGTGTAAAAAAAAAACACATCAATGGCCCATATACGGGCTCTTTATTATTTAAATAGATTTAATAATCCTGAAAATTAAACGTAAAACAGAAAATTAAATGGGTCACTCCCCTGTAGAGAAATATTTAAGTTTACAGAGTCTCACTGGGCGCGGACTCAACGTATGACCCCCTCTGTAGAGAAATATCTCAGTTTAAAGAGTCTCACTGGGCGCGGACTCAACGTATGACCCCCTCAATAGAGAAAAATCTCAGTTTAAAGAGTCTCACTGGGCGCGGACTCAATGTATGACCCCCTCTGTAGAGAAATATCTCAGTTTAAAGAGTCTCACTGGGCGCGGACTCAACGTATGACCCCCTCTGTAGAGAAATATCTCAGTTTAAAGAGTCTCACTGGGCGCGGACTCAATGTATGACCCCCTCTATAGAGAAATATCTCAGTTTAAAGAGTCTCACTGGGCGCGGACTCAACGTATGACCCCCTCTATAGAGAAATATATCAGTTTAAAGAGTCTCACTGGGCGCGGACTCAATGTATGACCCCCTCTGTAGAGAAATATCTCAGTTTAAAGAGTCTCACTGGGCGCGGACTCAACGTATGACCCCCTCTGTAGAGAAATATCTCAGTTTAAAGAGTCTCACTGGGCGCGGACTCAACGTATGACCCCCTCAATAGAGAAAAATCTCAGTTTAAAGAGTCTCACTGGGCGCGGACTCAATGTATGACCCCCTCTGTAGAGAAATATCTCAGTTTAAAGAGTCTCACTGGGCGCGGACTCAATGTATGACCCCCTCTATAGAGAAATATCTCAGTTTAAAGAGTCTCACTGGGCGCGGACTCAACGTATGACCCCCTCTATAGAGAAATATATCAGTTTAAAGAGTCTCACTGGGCGCGGACTCAATGTATGACCCCCTCTGTAGAGAAATATCTCAGTTTAAAGAGTCTCACTGGGCGCGGACTCAACGTATGACCCCCTCTATAGAGAAATATCTCAGTTTAAAGAGTCTCACTGGGCGCGGACTCAACGTATGACCCCCTCTATAGAGAAATATCTCAGTTTAAAGAGTCTCACTGGGCGCGGACTCAATGTATGACCCCCTCTGTAGAGAAATATCTCAGTTTAAAGAGTCTCACTGGGCGCGGACTCAACGTATGACCCCCTCTGTAGAGAAATATCTCAGTTTACAGGGTTGGGGTGAAACCTCTCGTTTGGCATTAACAACAGAAGCAGCACATTTATTCTCATGATAGTAGATTTCATAAGAGTCTATAGTTGTTGGATGAAAAACAGCTAAAGCCAAAGAAAAAAATTATGTTTACTGTATTATTACCGAAATTTGTCGCAGTGTTAGCGTATTCAATTCCGCTAACCAGGCCCACACAAAGTTGGCTTTAAGCAATATTGGGAGCACGAGGTTGATCACCAATCAACCTCGTGTCACCCCAATAAACGGGGACAACAGGCCCCAGGGGAACACACAAAGGGGGTCAGAGGTTATACCTCCGAGGGAGAGAATAACAGCAGTGGGGAGGGAAAACACTCCCAGAGAGATGGGAGGCGAGAAGTGAGTTGTTAGCCAATGGGGGGAAGGCATCCACTGAGTAATGTAATGCGGCCAACCAGTGCAATATATATTATCATTCGTTGTGCCAATTCATTCACTTCAGTAAGTCAGTTAGTTAGGGCAGTACCGGAACTCTAATCACCATCTCCGTCTACTGTCAGCAATATTAAGCCATTTTACCAGTACACTCCATCATTCACTTTAACTGTGCTATATCTTATCCGATTATATCATACCCTTATGTTTATATACATCGATCAATCAACAACTCAGAACTCTTTTCACATACACACGGCAGGGACGCGTAGATTAGACACCGGATAAACCGGGATCCTCGGTGGATCCCGTCACAGTGATTACATCACTTACTGCTGCCCTAAGCGATTAGAACCCAAACTCTAACTGACAGTCAGACAATATGAGTCGAGAAAGAGAGACGACACCGCCGCGGACCCCAGACGGCGACCTAATGATCCGCGAGGCCGCGACGCGACGGTACCGACCCACGACTCCCGACGAGTCGGGAGAGGAGAGAGACGAGTCGGCACAGAGCGGCGGTCGACGTGCCGAAGTCGCCGGCCAGCCACAGGCTGAGGGCGACGGATGGCCCACCGGAACGGCGTCGGTGGGGCCGCCGGTACGACGCCGGACACAGAGGGATAAAGGAGACGTCGGCGATGAGGACGTCGGGGTCAGCGACCGGCTCCGATGAGCCTGCGCCGCGACCCGAAAGCAACTGAGAGAAGCCAAAGGAGGGGCGAAGATAGACGAGGTGAAGTTAAAGAAGCGGCTAGGTGAGTCGAATAAACATTTTGATTACTTAATGCGCTTTGGGCAGGGAGAACTAGCCGATGAGCGAGCGAGAGGGGTTGCCAGCGAACTGTTTGAACTATGGGAATGTAGGGGTATGGAGCCTAGCGTAGTGTACGTAGGGCCATACTTAGTCGATGCCCGGGGAGTAAAATTGGTGGGTTGGAGGATACCGCAGGAGAGTGAATCCGAGGTTAACCCTGAGGATTCGGTCTCGTCGGTCGGAGAAAATTCCGAGAAAGTCCGGGAAAGTTAGTAGGACGGGAAGGCGACGGGAGTCCGTCGCGACCGATAAGTCTGCTACATCCTCCGCAAAAGAAAGACGGGTGCGGGAAATAGATCTGGCGTGCCAGCTCGATCTGGCGGCGCTAGACCAGAGAGAATTAGAGAGACAGTTAGAGGAAGGGAGTGCGTTATTAGAGAAGGAGAAAGAACTGGTTAGAGAGAACAGAGAGAGGGCCGAGAAGGTCGCGAGAAGCTTTAAGGAGTGCGAGGAAATAGGGAGGATAGAAAGGAAGGAGCAAGAAGAGCGCGAGGCGGCGAGTGAGGCGAGAGAGCAGAATAGACGTGAAGAGCGTGAGGCGAGAGAGCAGAATAGACGTGAAGAGCGTGAGGCGAGAGAGCAGAGTGAGCGAAGAGAGCGCGAGGCGAGACGACTCAAGAGGGTTGCGAGAGAGGCGGAATTAGCCGATCAGAGTGCGCGGGAGGATCTGGAGAGAGAGGCAACGGGGAAGCGTGTGCGGGATGATTTGCATGCCCGCCTGAGGGGGCTTATTCAATATCAAGCCAAACAGAAACGCCGACTAGAACTGGCGCAGATGGGGCTATCAGAGAGCGAGACTGGCTCGAGTATTTACGAGGAGCCGGGAGTTAGGAAACGTTTATTAATACCCCACTTACAGGGACCGCACGACAGACCCAGGACTGGTGTGACCGTACGGGCGGGGGGGGGGGGGGGGGGGTAATAATAATACAGTAGATAACGTTAATATTAATAGTACCGTATTGGATAATTCTAACCAAACTTTCATTGCAGGAAATATTTTACCTAGTAGTAGTAATTTAAATCTAAATACAAGTAATTCGAATAATAATACTAATTTAAATAATCCGAATAGTCCTAATTTAAATAATCTAAATCTGAATTTACAAAATAATTCAAATAATATAAATACGCAAAATAATTCAAATAATCTTATTTCGAACAAACAAAATAATCCCGTTTCTGATTTAGGCATGCAAAATAATTTAATTGATCTGGAGGATTTAATCGATTTAACAAATAATACTGATAATGGTGCTATTAATATGAGCGTGACGGATGTGCATAGCCCGGCAAATGAGGGCCTGGTAGGCCACGGAGTTAGTAGGCAGGAAGTGGCGGGGTTGAGTCAACCCAATGAGGGTCTGGAAGGCCACGTAGTTAGTAGCAGGAGGTGGTGGGGTTGAGTGAACCCGATGAGGGCCTGGTAGGCCACGTAGTTAGTAGGCAGGAAGTAGAGGGCCTGGTAGGCCACACAGTAGCAGAGAGAGAGGCGGGGGTGAGTAGACCCAGCCGCAGTGGGGTTAATGTGTCGACTAGAGAGGGGTGTGGAGGTGAAGTGAAAGATAGTGAAGTAATAGGTGGCGAGTGGGGGGGGGGGGGGCTACAGGAGCCCCACTACGAGAGATTAGCGGTGAGCGGGGGGGGGCAAAGAGTGTCCCACAAGCGTCGGCGGATAATGCATGGGGCGAATTAGGTGAACCGCAGCACCCGGCGATGGAGAATACTAGGGGGATTACGAGTATCCCCAGTGGCGTGCGATAGAGCAGAGAGAAGCAGGTTGACGTCGCGAGAGGGCGAGCGACGAGACGTCGAGCCCAATCAGAAGAGGGAAGAAGAACAGTCGAGTTTAACCGGGAGGTCGACGAGAGATCTCACAACCGGGGATACTGCACTACAGAGAGAAGAAAGGAAGAGAGTAGAAGAAGTGTCGTCGCGAACGATAGGAGGGCGAGGACGGATAGCGAGCCGTCGGTAGTAGAGATGGAGACGGAGAGCCAATGGGGTCGAACTTCGGGAGATTGCCATCGTCCCGGGGAGACGCGACCTGACAAGGCGTATTACGCGCAGGGAGAGGGGTACAGGATGTACCGGCATGAGGACCAGAGCAGTAGAGGGGGTCAAAGAGAAACTTCCCGACGGGATATACCTACCGATCGAGAATACGGTAGCCGCGGGGAGGATTATTCGAGAAGATTAAACTTTGATCCCGAGCAACACATACAGACTGCAGGACATACTGTAGGCCTTACTGCACATACCATAGACCATGCTGGGAGAGATAATGTAGGCGATAGGATAGCGCGAATGACGGGATTAAACCCGGAAGTCGCGGAGTACATACCGGCAGGTAGGCCAGAAGTGGATAGGCCTATACCGGTACCAGCACAGCAGTATGACTACAGCATGCAAGGACATAACATATACCCAGGGGAGGGGAGAATTATTGCGGATAGGTGCATGGGCCCCAATATATTAACATCAACCCCAGTAGCAAACATACCGGTAGGGGGGGGGGGGGGGGGCAGGGTGACATTCCCCCATCACAATATCAACAATATACCCCAATAGGAGTAAGAACATCGAACCCCTTGGACGAGAATAGATCGTGCGACACAGAAATATGGAGGGGGCCGTTACCCCCAATGATATATCCAAGTCAGAGGAAAGCGGCAGACAGGACGAATGGACCGCACCCAACGGGAGAACCTATACAGCATCCATCGAACCCATTGGAGGCGCAAGCGATGGGAATGGCCACGTTAATCGATGCATTAAAGACCAGGATCGAGTTACCACCCGTGGAACCATTCAAATTCAATGGAAGTAGGCCGGAAGAATACCTACAGTTTCGGCGCATGTATAGTAATGAAATATTAACAAAGAATTTGACGCAGGCGGAGTGCCTAAAGTATCTACAAGTGTATACAGGAGGCCCAGCATACGACATCGTGAGGCAATACCAGTGCATTGAGGGTGGCTTCACGACGGCATGGCGGGCGTTAGACAGGGAATACGGGCACCCGGCCAAGATCATCCGGCAAACCCTGAGAGGTATAACATCGGGTGGCCTACAGGATAACCCCGTTAGCATAAAGACATTCGCTAACAAAGTCGAGAAGGCGCTAATCGTACTAAAGACGCTGGACGCGCCATACGAACTCAACGAGTCTAACAACATCACTACGATAGCGCAGGCACTACCGATTTGGCTGCGCAATAAGTGGAGGAAAATCGCTTTCACCACTCGAGATAGGAAGGGTGCGGAACCGGGTTTAGAAGAGATGTCGAGCTTCTTAAACTATGAAGCTGAACTAATAACGGACCCAGTCTATAGCGAGGATAGCCTGGGAAAGGGACCAAAGGCTGATTACCACAGGCCGAAACCAGAGCACAACGCGTCGAACGCATTGCCAAAGCTCAGACAGTCACTGCCGTACGCAGCAACGCAGGGGACTACCAGTCCACAAGTAGCCGGGGGTAAGACCACATCATGGAGCGGACAGGGGAAAAATAACAACACAAATAAACATAACCCCAACGCAAGGCCGAACCCAAACAATAAGAATAGTAGGGACTTTGGTACAAATACAAGTGCGATATGCAACGCACTTTATAAGGATGGCTACAACCCAAAGAGCAAATGCCAGCTACATACAAATACACTTCATCAGACCATGAACTGCAGGTACTGGCAAGCACTACCCAGGGAAGATCAGGTAGAATACGCGAGAAGGAATGAAATCTGCTCGCGATGTGTGATGAATGGACATAGAGCTAACCAATGCAAGGAAACGCCAATTAAGTTCGGTCAGAGTAAAGGACAGACGATGGCAACGAGCACCGTAGGGGCAAAGAAGAGAGGAACGGTACTACTCGGGGTGGTACCGGTGCGAGTAATCGGGGAAGGCAATCGATCAGTGACCACACTGATGCTGGTCGACAGTGGAGCAGCCTTCACATTAGTGGAGGATTGGGTGGCCGAAGAGATAGGATTGAGAACGAGGCCAAGTAAAATGGCGGTAACAACCATCTCCAGCAAAGATGAGGTCCTGGAGATGAGGACCGGACGGTGTGCGATAGCAGCAATAGCACCGGGATGCGACTACGGGGCGACCATCGACCCCATCCAGGTGATAGAGTCGATAAATATCAACGCCAGGCGGCCAACCAACATCGAGGTCGAACAATACAAGTTCCTGGACAGTATCGACTTCTCAATCCCAGAGGTGGACGTTAGGAAGGTATCCATTATAGTAGGAATGGACTGCCCCACGGCCCACGAGAGAATGCAAACGGTATTCGGCGAAGACAGGCAGTGTGACCCGGTGGCGATTTTAATACCATTCGGGTGGACGCTGACCGGCCCAATCAAAACCAATATACCATTCCATGTGTCTGAGAGTTCAGGGTGCATGGTGCCAGGGACTGTTGAAGGGGTAGAGGAGAAACCAGAGATGGGCGATAGGGGGAGACAGCTAGAAGTGGAAGCAACACCAAGAGAGTGGGCAGAGGAGAATGGCTTGGATGCAGAAGATTTAGAGACAATGGGTTGGAACAAGGGTCCCAGCAAGTATCGGTATGGAGATGGAGAGGAGCGGACGGCGAGATGTCCGGAGGACAAACCGGAGGAGTGTCCGGTGGAGTGTCAGGAGGACAATAGTCCGGAGGAGTGTCCGGAGGAGTGTTCAGAGGAGTGTCCGGAAGAGACGCCGGTCCAATTGAGAGGCATACCGACAAGGGGGAGGTCGAGTAAGAAGACAAGATGGAAAGGGAGAGGATGTGAGAGGATTAGACCAGGGGCAGAGAAGCCCATGAGTAAACATAATAAAAGAGTCAGGAAAGTAGGAGGCGTGTTGCATGCGCACGCGGGACTGACAGAGTGCGAGGGAGCATTACATGGGCAGACATGGTATATGCCGAAGGATGAACGGGGGTCATCGAGGCCTTTAATGCCAGCACACATATTAAGGGGGAGGCCAGCAGAGGTGGCATCTAAGATTAAGGATGAAAACAGGGGCGGCATTATACCGCCGAACGACAAGTTGAAGGGTGGCACTTTGCCGCCAAGGGACAACCACGAGGAGATCAGAGACATAGAGAATAGGCAGCACTTTCCAAATTTAAAGACAGGAGAAAAGGGAAGGTCAATTCCAAGAGAGTCGGAATTGACAAGGAGAGCGGGGCGAAGAGTTAGAGGTCCTACAGGGGGGCAGTGGGAGAACTGCCTGTTAGAGGGAGCACCTTAGTCGTGTAGAATTTAGTCGTCCAAGTTTTGGACGAGGGGGGTGGGATTGAGGGCGAGACGCCCTTCCCACATATAAAATATAAAAAAATAATAAATAAATAAAGAGAGAGTAAGTAGGCAGATGGAAGTTAGTTAGTTAAGTAGTTAGAAGGTACATAGTACCGTTAGGCAGATAGTAAGAGTTAGTAGTTAGAAGGTACGTAGTACCGTTAGGCAGAGAGTAAGAGTTAGTAAGAGGGTACGACGTACGTAGTACCATTAGTTAGTTAGAGAGAGTTAGAGTTAGTAAGAGGGTACGTAGTACCGTTAGTTAGTTAGAGAGAGTTAGAGTTAGTAAGAGGGTATGTAGTACCATTAGTTAGTTAGAGAAAGTAAGAGTTAGTAAGAGGGTACGTAGTACCGTTAGTTAGTAAGAGAGAGTTAGAGGTTAGTAAGAGGGTACGTAGTACCGTTAGTTAGTTGGAGAGAGTGAGAGTTAGT
Organism: Nemertoderma westbladi; assembly: GCA_032718475.1. Taxonomy (NCBI): domain Eukaryota; kingdom Metazoa; phylum Xenacoelomorpha; order Nemertodermatida; family Nemertodermatidae; genus Nemertoderma; species Nemertoderma westbladi. Next base: position 8,652 of record JAUCBJ010003582.1, on the reverse strand, counting down.
AAGAGGGTACGTAGTACCGTTAGTTAGTTAGAGAGAGTTAGAGTTAGTAAGAGGGTACGGAGTACCGTTAGTTAGTTAGAGAGAGTTAGAGTTAGTAAGAGGGTACGTAGTACTGTTAGTTAGTTGGAGAGAGTAAGAGTTAGTAAGAGGGTATGTAGTACCGTTAGTTAGTTAGGGAGAGTTAGAGGTTAGTAAGAGGGTACATAGTACCGTTAGTTAGTTAGTGGAGTCAGAGGTTAGTAAGAGGGTACATAGTACCGGTTAGTAGAAGTTAGTTAAAAGTCAGTAAGAGGGTACATAATACCGGTTAGTAAGAGTTAGTGGTAGAAGGGTATGTATAATGTAGACATTAGTTAGTAGTGGGCAGCGAGAGGGGGGCATATGAGTACAGCTGGATAAATCGTGTAGGCCACGCGACGCATAGTGTTGTACTGCACAGGCCCACAGAGTAGGCCAGAATGTGGATTATGAAGTAGAGTAATCCATCGGCGATAATAAGTAAGTAGTAGCATAGTAGTATAATAGTTAGCACAGTAGGATTGAATTAAATTAAAAATAAAAATAAGAAATTAGAAAATTAGACAAATGATGGTAACAGTAGAAAGAAAATTCTGGAACATAATTAAAGTAACGGACAAAATTGCAATTTAGGGTAAAATTTGGTAGCTTTAGAAATTAAATAGGAAAAATTAGGCTATAACTCGGAATTAAGTAAGAAATAGGCCATTGTCGAACTGTACAGACCATCCCAACCTTATCACTCATCTGTACTGCGCCTTGGTAAGGCACCACCTTACAGGTGAGCGAGTGAGAGAGTTCGGAATGGCGGGGAAACTGATCAGAAAGAGAAAGGCGGAGTTAGGAGGAAAGGAGATACTGGTGGATTTCACCGAGAGGCATCCGGAAGAGAAGACGAGGGGATACTACGAGCAGTTGGAGAGAGGTCATGGAGCGCGAGCGCTACAAGACCATTTCAGGGAGGTGCACGAACAGCGGCTGGTCGGGACCTACGGGACGCCGTCGCTGGACAACGCGATCTTCGAGCATTTCCACTACGTGGTGAAAGGAGACGAAGCGAAGTTCGGGATTCCGAAGTACGCAAGGGATCCACCGAGGAAGGATTGGAAGAGGTTTGTAGAGTCCGTCAGCAGGGGAGGATACATGGTCCTAGACGATGAGGGGACCGTGGAAGACGAGGAGGGTTCGAGGAGAGGATCGGCGGGGTCGGCCAGAACCATACTCCTACATTTGGGCGCGCCAAATGGGGATATATTCCTATTCGATCTGGGGACGTATGGAAAGAAGGACGGGCCGAAGTTGAACCGGTTGCCGAAGGCGTTGCAAACCCTAGTGAGAGAGAAGTCGATGACGAAAGTGGGATCGGCGATTCGCGACGATGCGGAGAGAATCATCGGTCCGGACACCCCCAACCTTCTGGATACGCAGACGGTCTACATGGCTATGACAGCACCAGACGGATTCTGACTAGTGGAGAACACAGGCCATTGCGGGGCGGTGGCAATGGGCCAGCTAATGGGGCTCGTGTGTCACAAACCGATGGATTGGGGCAAGTTCAGAGAGGAGTACGGAGCGGACTTGGCGAATTTGCTGCAAATGGGGAGCGAGGCCAGGGAAACAAGAGGTGTATCAATTCCGGAGAGGAGCGATAAAGGTATATCAGAAGCGATATATCCTACAGGAGGACTGGATAATGATGGGTTTGCTTAACCTATTCATGACCGTGGTTATCGAGAGGGAACCAACGGCATTCCTATTATCGGGATCACCCCTAAGCTACAGAAGAGCCTTTAAGACGGCTTTCGAGGGTCTAGTAGACCACCCGGTGCTGAAGGGCGAGTCGGTGTACTATAACAACCGACATCTGGTAGACGGGGAGGTAGATACACCGTATCAGAGATGGGAGCAGCTAGAGGCGGATAGGCGAGAGGCGAAGCGATTGGAAGAAACCGCTAGACAGGAGAGGAGAGAAGCAGAAGAAAGGGAGGAGGAAGCTAGGGCACAGAGCTACGGCTTCGAGGAACAGACGGCCTTAGACGAACTTCGTTGGGCATCGTCAGGGAGTTCGGGGGAGTCTCTAGGGCGAGAATTAGGGTGGACGGTGGGATCACCAAAACAGTCGACATCGGAATTGCAGACGACGCCCATACCAGCGGGCGCCGAGGGCGATCAGCCACTAAGGAGGCTAGGGGAGCTGGAAGGATGGAAAGTTACGGGCGAGAGCCAAGGCGGGAAGGGACACAGTGGGTCCACCGGGATACCGGGGTTGGAGCAACTCACAGAGGAGGACGAGGATGACGATGAGTTCGGAGAGATGCCGCCCATCGGGAGGATCGGCCACTCGGACACGGACTGGGTTGGCGGGAGGGTGGTGACGGCCAGTGGGGCGAGGGCCTTCTGGGATAGACCCGGCAAGCGGGCCTGGGTGCATGAGGAGCCGGCGATGGATTTCGCGGGGAGCACCATCAGGTTGGGCGAGCAACCGGGAACGGCACCACGGGTAGTATTCGGGGAGACGATGCCCGGGAGGGGCGAGGAGATCGACGTGGACAGGGACGCTAACGTCCGGAAATTCGCTTACCAGCGACTCCACAGACCGCGGAGATTGCTTGGGACGAAAGACGACGTGGGGTGGGAGACATTGGTGCTCGGCTGTGACTACTGTGGGAGACAGACCCACCAGGAAAGGAGCTATTTGTACCGGTTCCAGAAAGGAACTAGTTGTCTCTACTGCCGCGAGTCGAGCCACAGGATGGGGGCGTGTCCATGGTTGCACAACCAGTGTTCGAAGTGCAACTTCCGGGGACACTACGGACGCCAGTGCGACTGGATGGACAACGAAGAGAAGTTTAGGATCTTCGAGGAGTGGGCCGACGTCGGAGCCATGACTCGGCAACGTATGAAGGCCCAGGAGTTCCGGTGGGGCTTCTTTAACATCAATCAGGAGGCCCACATGGAGATTATCAAACGGAGGCTTCCGTTTACCTACCAGGAAGTGGCGATGGCGGCATCATATGCCGGGGTGATAAATACGCAGAGGTATTTGGACAGGTGGATGCCACAAAACAGAGGAGAGTTCAGGGATTTCTTGGCGGAGCATGTGCCGCGGGCGATGAAAGTGATCCTATGGGATGCCACCAGGGGGAGACAACAGGGCCACTCGGAGGGGCCACCCGCGAAGCGATACCGGGAGCTAATAACACCAGCGCCCAAGGAGTCGACGACCGGGATTAGTAGAGAGGTGACGGTGAGGGTCAGGAGCCTGAAGGGAGTTAAGACCAAAGGAGCGGCAGCGACCAGGAAACGACCAAGGGAGGAGGACGATAGAGGGAAAGAGTTGAGGTGGTTCCCAAAGGCAGGTGGAACGAACTAGACTTCGATGCAACATGCCTGGAAGGCACCACGCGAGACGTGCGAACTCCTAAGTACAAATTCAAGTAATCTAAATAATTGAAAAGTGCAATTAGTATGTACGTAGGTAGTAATCATTATTAGTTTAGCAAAATATAATCAAAGTAAGTACTATAGTCATACAACCTTTTTCCAATTAGCTACTGGGACTGGGAGACAATTGACTATGACGAACGGAAGCTGGACGACTTCACACTTCTTGAGTGCGATGGCACAGGAGGGGGGTGAGACTCATCGGGAGTGAGTGGGTGAGATAGGGGTTGAGTTGTAGTGCGGAGAGGGTGCGGATGCAATTCAAGTGTGGGGGGGGGGAGTAAGAGGCTGAGTGAGGGACAGGGAGGTCCAAGAGTTAGAGCGGAAGTGAGGAGAAGTAGAGGAGAGTCAGGGTGAGAGTAGAGTGGAGTTAGAGTGGCGAAAGTGTTGGGGAAACAAAATTGTGTGAGAGGAGCGCACGATAGGCCCGACATGGGACACCAGGGAAACAGGGTAGCGATATCATACCCATAGGGAGCGGCCTGGAAAGCCGGCTCCGAGAAAAATAGTTCCACCCCACACTCGATAGTAGATCGAGATCCAGCGGAATTGTAGCGCACTAGAGGTGGATGCTATCTTCTCACCGGGAAGATAGCATGGGGGGGAGTGTTAGCGTATTCAATTCCACTAACCAGGCCCACACAAAGTTGGCTTTAAGCAATATTGGGAGCACGAGGTTGATCACCAATCAACCTCGTGTCACCCCAATAAACGGGGACAACAGGCCCCAGGGGAACACACAAAGGGGGTCAGAGGTTATACCTCCGAGGGAGAGAATAACAGCAGTGGGGAGGGAAAACACTCCCAGAGAGATGGGAGGCGAGAAGTGAGTTGTTAGCCAATGGGGGGAAGGCATCCACTGAGTAATGTAATGCGGCCAACCAGTGCAATATATATTATCATTCGTTGTGCCAATTCATTCACTTCAGTAAGTCAGTTAGTTAGGGCAGTACCGGATCTCTAATCACCATCTCCATCTACTGTCAGCAATATTTAGCCATTTTACAGGTACACTCCATCATTCACTTTAACTGTGCTATATCTTATCCGATTATATCATACCCTTATGTTTATATACATCGATCAATCAACAACTCAGAACTCTTTTCACATACACACGGCGGGGACGCGTAGATTAGACACCGGATAAACCGGGATCCTCGGTGGATCCCGTCACACGCAGAGTAAGTCAACTTTGGGAGCCAGCCGTAGATGCGAGGAAGTACAACTGTTCCAGTCCCATTCCTCAATCTGGTATAAACGTTGCTATTTCATGACACCTGGAGGAACTACTGTATATACTGTGCCACTGAGAGTGTATTGGAATGGTTTAATAATCTTGAACCATCATCCCATTGATGCAAGGTTGTTTCTAATGTTCTTCAGAATATGAAACGGGTCATACATGGCGCATTATAATAGCAGAATTTAACAATTTCTTATAAGCCACCACACACGTCCATAAATGGACGGCCATAAATTAATTTTTTGACGTCCATAAATTAGTTTTTGGACGTCCAAAAATTCACTGCTTTTTATTTATTTTTAATAAATATGGTGGAATTCTGCCACAGTAATTAATGGCAGTGAATTTTTATGTCCTTTTATTTGACTTTTTTTGTCCTCCTTTTTTACGAATTGTGCATAATGACTTTTGTTGTCCTTTTAATGACTTTTATTGTCCTTTTAATGACTTTTTATGTATGTATTTCTTCAAACTGTCAGACTGCTGATTTCTGGACTGTCAGACAGTTGATTTCAACATGCCTATGCCAAAACATTCAAAATTTGTTGATTTCTGGTCTGTCGGACAGTTAGTTTCACTATGCCTGTGCCAAAACATTCGATGATTCCATGATTTATAGACTATGAGATAGAATTACATATGCGGCATGCGCCTGTGGTAAAAGACTCTAAATTTAATAGTTTGTGGTTGTTGTCGATAATCGATTACCACATGACGTAGCAAAACACTCATTTTATAGCCAAAAACAATTACCAATTGATGGAAAGGAGCAGGTTAAGGCCGGATTTTCTAAGCAAAACAATAAATAGTCACTTTACCAAATCAGGGAAAGGAGCAGGTTACAGAGTTTCTAACCAAAACAATAAACGATCATTTAACTAATTGAGGGAAAGGAGCAGGTTACAGAGACGGGAATTTCTAACCAAAACAATAAACGATAACATTACCAATTGAGAGAAAGGAGCAGGTTACAGATGCGGGATTTTCTAACCAAAACAATAAACAGTCACTTTACCAAATCAGGGAAAGGAGCAGGTTACAGAGACGGGATTTTCTAACCAAAACAATAAATGATAACATTACCAATTGAGAGAAAGGAGCAGGTTACAGAGGCGGGATTTCCTAACCAAAACAATAAACGATCACTTAATTAATTGAGGGAAAGGGGCAGGTTACAGAGGCGGGATTTTCTAACCAAAACAATAAACAGTCACTTTACAAAATGAAGGAAAGGAGCAGGTTACAGAGGCGGGCCTTTCTAACCAAAACAATAAACGGTCACTTTACCAAATCAGGCAAAGGAGCAGGTTACAGATGAGGCGGGATTTTCTAACCAAAACAACCGGGCAGCCGGTAGGCCTACCAGTACCGTATTTAAATGGTAGGCTAAACAGTGTAGGCCTACAGCAGTACCGGTGCCGGTACTAAAATACAGGCGACGGATTCTACTAAACCCGGGACGATCAGACGTTGGCGGCGGAGTCTATTACAACCAGTAAACGGGCCGGGACAATGGCGACGGCCGATGGAGTTTATTGCAGTATTAAACCCGGAACAATATCAGACAATGGCAGAATGGCGACGGTGTCTATTAAACCCGGAACGACTGAACGATGCAGCGATGGCGATGCAGTCTATTAAAACCCACCGGCGCCGGGTCGATGGCGGCGGAGTCTATTACCTGCCAATACAGCAAATTGCTGTATTGGCAGGTAATTACGGTGGCTGAAAGCGGCCAAACAATATTAATTAAGCGTTTTTTTTTTAATTTCAACCCGGGTTGAAAATAATATCAACCCGGGTTGAAAATAATATCAACCCGGGTTGAAAATAATATCAACCCGGGTTGAAAATAATATCAACCCGGGTTGAAAATAATATCAATAATATCAACCCGGGTTGAAAATAATATCAACCCGGGTTGAAAATAATATCAACCCGGGTTGAAAATAATATCAACCCGGGTTGAAACTAATATCAACCCGGGTTGAAAATAATATCAACCCGGGTTGAAACTAATATCAACCCGGGTTGAAAATAATATCAACCCGGGTTGAAAATAATATCAACCCGGGTTGAAAATAATATCAACCCGGGTTGAAAATAATATCAATAATATCAACCCGGGTTGAAAATAATATCAACCCGGGTTGAAAATAATATCAACCCGGGTTGAAACTAATATCAACCCGGGTTGAAAATAATATCAACCCGGGTTGAAAATAATATCAACCCGGGTTGAAAATAATATCAACCCGGGTTGAAAATAATATCAACCCGGGTTGAAAATAATATCAACCCGGGTTGAAAATAATATCAACCCGGGTTGAAAATACTTGCATATGACCAATGACAATTCGTTCTATATAAATGGGAAAGCGGGAAATATAAATGTAAATATATATGTATCGCTATACTTCTGTTTACTCCAGTTGTTTGCAGTAGGCCTACAGCAAACATTAGTCCTTTTCGTACGCAGTAGGCCAGCCTAATAAATAATGTCTGTTAATGAATTACTTACTCAATACTACTGGCAAGGATTTACTCACAGAGAAATTCAGCTGCTATTTAAAGAAACTCATGGAGTGTTTATTTCCGCGAGGACAGTTAGGCGGTTGATGTCCAACTTACAATTGAAAAGGCAATTTAATCCCTCCGAGTTTGGAAGCGTTATTGAAGCGCTCAAATATGAATTGGTGAAGAATAGGGAAGTCACGCAATCACCCAGTCCTGTTGGTTACAGACAAATGCAGAAGATTCTAATGTATGAGTACAAACATTACGTACCTCGAAAGTTGGTGGCTCACCTGTTGCGCATTCTAGATCCAGAAGGTCGACAATGTAGAATACGTCATAGACTCGTACGCCGAACATACATTTCCAAAGGGCCAAATTTCTTAATACACATAGATGGGTGGGATAAACTCAAGCCGTTTTCATTAACAGTTCATGGCGCGATAGGTGAGAGTATTTCTTGATGGTCCGAGATAGATAAAATTGTGCGTGCACTCAGCACGTTTTTGCACCATGCACTGTTTCAACTTAGGAAATAACCGTTTACCGTATTTACCGTTTGGTCAGTAGTTAGCGCGCTGGCGCGTTAGCGCGTGTCCTAATATTCCCATTTTCTGTAACCTGTCCCTTCTGTAACCGGGCCCGCCCGTCGAAGGATACATGTGATGCTGTATCTAATTAACTTTCACTTTCAATTCAGTCACTTATTATTCACACAGAAATACTCTCACCTGGGTGATAGATGGTTTTAGCAGAAAACTATTGTGGCTAAAATGTGGAAAGTCAAATAATGATCCTTTTGTAGTCGCTGGTTATTATTTGGAACTTATTGAGGCATTAGGAGGTGTACCACACATAGTTAGGTCGGACCGAGGAACGGAAAATGTAAATATCGAAATTATCCAACGGACACTAAGGTTGTCTCAAACAGATAGCTATGCAATGAGAGGTTTAACGTATATATACGGTAAATCTACGAGGAACCAAAGGATCGAGGCATTCTGGTCGAAGATTCCAGTGTTAGGACTATCACAGTGGATAGAACATTTTAGAAACTTAGAGATGGAGTTATTGGATACTTCAAACGTATTGCATATTGAACTTGTTCGCTACGTATATCTTCCATATCTCCAAAAAACGTTGGATCTTATAAAACTCCACTACAATACGCACAGACTTCGTCGGTGTGGATCGCTGTCACCTGGAGGAAAACCGAACATTTTATATTTGCAAAGTCCGAACTACCTTCACACTGTAGAAAGAGATTCTATAGAAACATTGAAAGCGTTTGGATGCACGTTGCCGGCATGCATGCCAGAGATTTCGACTCTCTGCGAGGGATATCTCCAGGAAGGACAGCATCTGCTGGTGATTCCTCCACATTTATGTGGGTCATTACGCGACTGTAAAAAAACGTTTAAGTTTTTAAT
>JAUCBJ010003581.1:0-34553 GCA_032718475.1 Nemertoderma westbladi | reverse complement strand
GGGTCTCTTGATTTCCGCCTCTCTCACAATATTATAAAACTTTAAATATGTACCAAAAGTCAATAAAATATATTATAATAATTTAAAGGGATCGACATAATTAAATTAAACATTCCACTTCCACTATATAGCATACTATCTATAATAATTAATCTGGCACAAAGTATTATCTGGTGGTTATTAGGGTATTTTCAAGCGTTCGCTTTCGCTAATATGTCGTATTGATTGAAGGTGTAACAGATGTGCATCGTAGTTTATCATTCGCTCCCTACCCCATAAACTATCGCACTGCCTACATTACAGGCGTAAGGGGCAAAGATTCAACGCAGTTTGTGGTACTCAGTAGAAACGATGCCAGTAGTTGTGGCAACCGAGTGAACTGATTTAGACGTCCCATGTTTCTACTCCAATATTCCTAATATTATTTATTGATTGTTTCCTAACTGACTGTTTGAGATTTTCGAATCAATTGAAATCTTTGAATTTTTATTTGATCATTTTGAGAAATTTGCTTTCTACCGGCGGTTAATGTAGTTTTTGTCAGGTTTTGAAAGCAGAGGGTAGGGTTTTTCAAGAATTATCTAAATTCGCAAATTCGTTATTTATAAACGTCGACTTTTTACAATATCGACCTCGTAACGTAAATCCATATTCGGGTGCAGCAGACCTCTAACTATAATATAATATGGTTTACGCTAATTTATATAATAATAATATAAAGGTCCTAATATATATAAGGTTTAAGCAAATTTATTTTTTGTTTCCAGGGAGATCTGAGACTCAGCCCAATAACAGGCCGTATGGAGATGGCGTACCCCTCGTGGAAGCGCAATACTTTCATTTTCTTTGTTACCACCCCCATCATTGCTTTCTGTTTATTGGTCGTTGTCGCCGCCATGTTCTTTTGTTTTGAGATTCAGGTGAGATATGCAACGTGGGACGAGCCAGATTTGTTGTAGTGGGAGGCATTAGTACAACAAATCAAGTATAATTATTTTATGGAATCTTTAGGTAGTGGCGCACATTGATCGCAAGTGAAATAAAGTTTCGTTTATTGTTGTGGTTAGAAAACACCGACACAGTATCCTGGTCATTTCCCTTAACGTTTTTAAATAAACTTTCTAAACCCGCCATTAACCCAGAACCTTACGAGTAAGTCTGTACGCGTTATTCAGCAAGTGAAACTCTATTTTGGGTTTATCGGTTTGTAATGGGCGGTGCAAGTGTTTTTACGTCCGTGGGCAACGACATATTCCAGAGCCAGCAATCATTATAGAGAATGATGGGCTAATCAGTAACGGGATTACCAAACTAAATGCGAGCGAAGTGAGCGGAAATATTTGAAACTTTATTAAATATTCCAACTTTGGATTGACGTTTAATTATCTGTTACTATATGCAATAAAGGGGGCAATAAAGGGGGCAATAAAGGGGCCACGTAATTATAATAATATTGTTTTAATTCTCTGTAATCCATCCCGTATTTTGCGTCCACTTTCACTAGGGGGCGACCCCCCCCCCCCCCCCCCCCCCTTGGCTCTATCACTGGTAGTTTGTAGTCTACATACCGCTAATTAATAGTCTGGTCTCTCTGTTTCTTTGCTCAGGAATTCGTCAACGACCGTAACTACTCAACAGTAATACAATATCTTCCGAAGATCCTCCTCGCGGTTCTAGTTTCTGTTTTCGGAGATCTTTATAAGAAAATTGCGCTTCTACTCAACGATATGGGTGAGTTTATTTAACCTCTAATACATTTATTACCATTATTTCAAATTATTTATTAATAAATTTACAAAACATTTAATATTTATTGTCTCTTAAGTTGAACGGGTTTGGTAATAAAATATTTCTAAATTTAATTTTACTAATTTGAGTTCCTTTTTAACTAGAAATTTCGTAGCGTGAAATCTGATATGTTTTTATTTAGAGAATCACAGAACCGAGACAGAGTTTAAACGGGCGCACATACTTAAAGAATTATTGGTTTGTAAATTCTATTTCGTCTAGTAAATAACGTGTGTAATTATATTATTTTACGATGATATGAATTTAATATCTTTTATTAAAGATTATTTTAAATATCGGTAGCCGGACAATTCGTTTAATAATAGGGTTCAAATTGCCTGTTACGTGTTTGTGTTGGTTACGTGTTTGTGTTGGTTACGTGTTTGTGTTGGTTACGTGTTTGTGTTGGTTACGTGTTTGTGTTGGTTACGTGTTTGTGTTGATTACGTGTTTGTGTTGGTTACGTGTTTGTGTTGGTTACGTGTTTGTGTTGGTTACGTGTTTGTGTTGGTTACGTGTTTGTGTTGGTTACGTGTTTGTGTTGGTTACGTGTTTGTGTTGGTTACGTGTTTGTGTTGGTTACGTGTTTGTGTTGGTTACGTGTTTGTGTTGGTTACGTGTTTGTGTTGGTTACGTGTTTGTGTTGGTTACGTGTTTGTGTTGGTTACGTGTTTGTGTTGGTTACGTGTTTGTGTTGGTTACGTGTTTGTGTTGGTTACGTGTTTGTGTTGGTTACGTGTTTGTGTTGGTTACGTGTTTGTGTTGGTTACGTGTTTGTGTTGGTTACGTGTTTGTGTTGGTTACGTGTTTGTGTTGAGTTACGTGTTTGTGTTGGTTACGTGTTTGTGTTGGTTACGTGTTTGTGTTGGTTACGTGTTTGTGTTGGTTACGTGTTTGTGTTGGTTACGTGTTTGTGTTGGTTACGTGTTTGTGTTGGTTACGTGTTTGTGTTGGTTACGTGTTTGTGTTGGTTACGTGTTTGTGTTGGTTACGTGTTTGTGTTGGTTACGTGTTTGTGTTGGTTACGTGTTTGTGTTGGTTACGTGTTTGTGTTGGTTACGTGTTTGTGTTGGTTACGTGTTTGTGTTGGTTACGTGTTTGTGTTGGTTACGTGTTTGTGTTGGTTACGTGTTTGTGTTGGTTACGTGTTTGTGTTGGTTACGTGTTTGTGTTGGTTACGTGTTTGTGTTGGTTACGTGTTTGTGTTGGTTACGTGTTTGTGTTGGTTACGTGTTTGTGTTGGTTACGTGTTTGTGTTGGTTACGTGTTTGTGTTGGTTACGTGTTTGTGTTGGTTACGTGTTTGTGTTGGTTACGTGTTTGTGTTGGTTACGTGTTTGTGTTGGTTACGTGTTTGTGTTGGTTACGTGTTTGTGTTGGTTACGTGTTTGTGTTGGTTACGTGTTTGTGTTGGTTACGTGTTTGTGTTGGTTACGTGTTTGTGTTGGTTACGTGTTTGTATCATACTTATTTTTACATTTAATTAATTGTTTAATCTTTATTTTACTTCATTGTTCGTTTATTGAATGTATAACTCTGTGTGATTATTTATTGTTTTGAACTAATTAAATAATTATGCTGTTTTTTATTACTGCTTGCAATCAGAGAATTACAGACTGGAAGTGTCATTTGCTAATAGTCTCATAATTAAACTTGTTTTGGTAAGTTTATTTCATTTACTAAAATATCATTCTCTGTCATAAATGTACATTTGATTAATACATTTCGCCTATTTTATATTAATATAATTATTAGTGTGGTGTTTGCTATAATAGTTACACAGCATTTTCCTTGTTGTTTTCGAATAATACAAATAATAAACTATTTGCCTACTTGTGCGTAAAAGGTAAAGGGGCTGTATACAGCTGCGCTAGCTAGTATCAACGTAAGTTGTGGGAAAGTACAAATCCGAGGTTCAGAACTATGTAAAGTACTTTGCAACAAGTACGTTTGTAGTTTTATTCCAAAATTGTAACATTACTAAAGGACAGCTGATTAAAAAACTACATAATATGATGTCATTCCTTATATTTTATTATAGGAATTAATTGATGGAGCATTAAAGTAGAACATTAAATATAATATTTTTACAAGAATTTTACCTTTAATGTCCATACATACAGCTCTGCTCCTACCACTTTAATGTCGCTTGTAATGCTACCGGTCTAGCCCCCGCTGTCAGATACCTCCAGTTTTGCTTTAATGACTTCAACCGTCTCTGTTCTCGTGTTTGTGACGTAAATTCTATAACAGCACATAAACTTAGAGGAACCGGAAGCCGGTGGGTATTATGTCATTTGGCTACCTGACGTTTCGCATTTAATATATCAGCATTATCGTAATATTTGCTGTATTACGAGTTACGACGAAGACTTCAAGTTTCAGTCTCAGTTTCATTGTAAAGTTGTGGTTAGGAGAGTAAAGTATCATTACTTCTTTACTGATTGTGTAATGTTCTAATCTGTAATGTGATACGTCGGGTTCACTGTATCAAGTACAACCCTCAAATTTCCAGTCAGACACTATATAACATTGGAGGTGTCTCATTGGTTCCCCCAAGCTTGACACTAGAACAGAGTCGCCTCCGCTTAGCAGGACATTGCTTTCGCCGTGAGGAACTGCCTGTGCACAATCTTGTGCTTTGACAGCCCCATGGACAAAATAGGCGTGGTGGACAGCCCTTGACTTTTTTTGAGACGCATCTTAAAGGACTCCGGCCTTGAAGATGCGGATAACCTCGTGAAAGTTATGGGGGATAGGGAGTTGTGGCGGTGCAACTTTGTTGATAAGCCGGCATAACATTCTGAATGCACGCTGCTTAGGAGCATGCCAATTGTGGATTGCATAGCGGTGGCAAATATACTTTTGTTAATCCAGCACAGCAACTCAATGTGCAGCTGCAGTGCAGCAGGTCGATTATAGCAGTAGTAATGTGATAGTCAGCCAGAGTTATTATGTGCTACATAAGAACTCCCAGTCAATGCAACGTTTTAAGTAATGTAGAAATTTTAGAATAATTTGATTTTATTTATCTATAACATTTTGAATTTAAATATAGTCCATGTTAAGTTTCTCATCAATATTTCATTATGTTATTCCTACAATTAATTGATGAAACTTTACCATATAAGTTTATTAACTATTATATACAACTCGTTATTGTGGTAGAACCAGTATAAACTGTCATGTAGATGTTGTAATCATTAATCTATGTCATTTCCCTAAAACCAATGTGACTACAAAGTTTTATAAATATCTTATTTTGGTGACGGACCCGGACCCGGTAACTTTATCTTTATTTTATTTTAGTTTCACGTTGTCAATAACTTTATCGCATTGTTTTACATCGGATTTTATATTCGAGATATGACGAGGCTCAATCAGGTTGGCCAAATTTCGCGCTTTATGATTTGCCACGGTCTTGAACTAACTTGTGAATTGTGATGGCCTTTTCGTTTGTAATTATTATTGTGTTCCGTTGTTATCCTTTACATGCTGTGTAAATGCATGTTCTAGGTGCACTGTTTTAACACCACTGTTTTAACACCCTCTAGGTTTTCTTTGTGACAATTTGTTTTTTATGTATCTTTACGATACGATAATTGTGTATCACATGCATCTCATTTACAGCGTAAAATAGGACTTTTTTTTACTTTAAGAACACTATTATGTTCCTCTTCAAATTAGCATAGCCTACTGTGCGTATATTGTTAACATTGTTTATGCATTATGATTTTACTGTTGTTTGATTTTAATAATTTTTTACGAGCTATTGATATACATTTTTTTTTTAACTAAACATTACATCGTTTTTTATCTTGATTCCATGTGATTTCAATAACCTTGATAGTTGTTTTGTAGAGTTTAATACATACCATGCCTTCTTGCCCTTTCGTATTCGGAGGTCTTCAACAAAGCTCCGAATTCAAGAAATATCAAATAAAAATAATATTCCTGACTGACCATGTCATGTATTAATGATATAATAACGACCATGTATGTACATACATTGATATGCATTGTAATATATTAACGACCATGTATGTACATACATTGATATGCATTGTAATATATTAACGACCATGTATGTACATACATTTATATGCATTGTAATATATTAACGACCATGTATGTACATACATTTATATGCATTGTAATATATTAACGACCATGTATGTACATACATTGATATGCATTGTAATATATTAACGACCATGTATGTACATACATTGATATGCATTGTAATATATTAACGACCATGTATGTACATACATTGATATGCATTGTAATATATTAACGACCATGTATGTACATACATTGATATGCATTGTAATATATTAACGACCATGTATGTACATACATTGATATGCATTGTAATATATTAACGACCATGTATGTACATACATTTATATGCATTGTAATATATTAACGACCATGTATGTACATACATTTATATGCATTGTAATATATTAACGACCATGTATGTACATACATTGATATGCATTGTAATATATTAACGACCATGTATGTACATACATTGATATGCATTGTAATATATTAACGACCATGTATGTACATACATTGATATGCATTGTAATATATTAACGACCATGTATGTACATACATTGATATGCATTGTAATATATTAACGACCATGTATGTACATACATTGATATGCATTGTAATATATTAACGACCATGTATGTACATACATTGATATGCATTGTAATATATTAACGACCATGTATGTACATACATTTATATACATTGTAATATATTAACGACCATGTATGTACATACATTTATATACATTGTAATATATTAACGACCATGTATGTACATACATTTATATGCATTGTAATATATTAACGACCATGTATGTACATACATTGATATGCATTGTAATATATTAACGACCATGTATGTACATACATTGATATACATTGTAATATATTAACGACCATGTATGTACATACATTGATATGCATTGTAATATATTAACGACCATGTATGTACATACATTTATATGCATTGTAATATATTAACGACCATTGATATGCATTGTAATATATTAACGACCATGTATGTACATACATTTATATACATTGTAATATATTAACGACCATGTATGTACATACATTGATATGCATTGTAATATATTAACGACCATGTATGTACATACATTTATATGCATTGTAATATATTAACGACCATGTATGTACATACATTTATATACATTGTAATATATTAACGACCATGTATGTACATACATTTATATGCATTGTAATATATTAACGACCATGTATGTACATACATTTATATGCATTGTAATATATTAACGACCATGTATGTACATACATTTATATGCATTGTAATATATTAACGACCATGTATGTACATACATTTATATACATTGTAATATATTAACGACCATGTATGTACATACATTGATATGCATTGTAATATATTAACGACCATGTATGTACATACATTTATATACATTGTAATATATTAACGACCATGTATGTACATACATTGATATGCATTGTAATATATTAACGACCATGTATGTACATACATTGATATGCATTGTAATATATTAACGACCATGTATGTACATACATTGATATGCATTGTAATATATTAACGACCATGTATGTACATACATTTATATACATTGTAATATATTAACGACCATGTATGTACATACATTTATATACATTGTAATATATTAACGACCATGTATGTACATACATTTATATGCATTGTAATATATTAACGACCATGTATGTACATACATTGATATGCATTGTAATATATTAACGACCATGTATGTACATACATTGATATGCATTGTAATATATTAACGACCATGTATGTACATACATTGATATGCATTGTAATATATTAACGACCATGTATGTACATACATTTATATACATTGTAATATATTAACGACCATGTATGTACATACATTTATATGCATTGTAATATATTAACGACCATGTATGTACATACATTTATATACATTGTAATATATTAACGACCATGTATGTACATACATTTATATGCATTGTAATATATTAACGACCATGTATGTACATACATTTATATACATTGTAATATATTAACGACCATGTATGTACATACATTTATATGCATTGTAATATATTAACGACCATGTATGTACATACATTTATATGCATTGTAATATATTAACGACCATGTATGTACATACATTTATATGCATTGTAATATATTAACGACCATGTATGTACATACATTTATATACATTGTAATATATTAACGACCATGTATGTACATACATTTATATGCATTGTAATATATTAACGACCATGTATGTACATACATTTATATACATTGTAATATATTAACGACCATGTATGTACATACATTTATATGCATTGTAATATATTAACGACCATGTATGTACATACATTTATATGCATTGTAATATATTAACGACCATGTATGTACATACATTTATATACATTGTAATATATTAACGACCATGTATGTACATACATTTATATGCATTGTAATATATTAACGACCATGTATGTACATACATTTATATGCATTGTAATATATTAACGACCATGTATGTACATACATTTATATGCATTGTAATATATTAACGACCATGTATGTACATACATTGATATGCATTGTAATATATTAACGACCATGTATGTACATACATTTATATGCATTGTAATATATTAACGACCATGTATGTACATACATTTATATACATTGTAATATATTAACGACCATGTATGTACATACATTTATATGCATTGTAATATATTAACGACCATGTATGTACATACATTTATATACATTGTAATATATTAACGACCATGTATGTACATACATTTATATGCATTGTAATATATTAACGACCATGTATGTACATACATTTATATACATTGTAATATATTAACGACCATGTATGTACATACATTGATATGCATTGTAATATATTAACGACCATGTATGTACATACATTGATATACATTGTAATATATTAACGACCATGTATGTACATACATTATATGCATTGTAATATATTAACGACCATGTATGTACATACATTGATATGCATTGTAATATATTAACGACCATGTATGTACATACATTTATATACATTGTAATATATTAACGACCATGTATGTACATACATTGATATGCATTGTAATATATTAACGACCATGTATGTACATACATTGATATGCATTGTAATATATTAACGACCATGTATGTACATACATTTATATACATTGTAATATATTAACGACCATGTATGTACATACATTGATATGCATTGTAATATATTAACGACCATGTATGTACATACATTGATATGCATTGTAATATATTAACGACCATGTATGTACATACATTATATGCATTGTAATATATTAACGACCATGTATGTACATACATTTATATGCATTGTAATATATTAACGACCATGTATGTACATACATTATATGCATTGTAATATATTAACGACCATGTATGTACATACATTTATATGCATTGTAATATATTAACGACCATGTATGTACATACATTTATATGCATTGTAATATATTAACGACCATGTATGTACATACATTACATGCATTGTAATATATTAACGACCATGTATGTACATACATTTATATACATTGTAATATATTAACGACCATGTATGTACATACATTTATATGCATTGTAATATATTAACGACCATGTATGTACATACATTGATATGCATTGTAATATATTAACGACCATGTATGTACATACATTACATGCATTGTAATATATTAACGACCATGTATGTACATACATTTATATACATTGTAATATATTAACGACCATGTATGTACATACATTTATATGCATTGTAATATATTAACGACCATGTATGTACATACATTGATATGCATTGTAATATATTAACGACCATGTATGTACATACATTTATATACATTGTAATATATTAACGACCATGTATAGTACATACATTTATATACATTGTAATATATTAACGACCATGTATGTACATACATTTATATACATTGTAATATATTAACGACCATGTATGTACATACATTTATATGCATTGTAATATATTAACGACCATGTATGTACATACATTGATATGCATTGTAATATATTAACGACCATGTATGTACATACATTTATATGCATTGTAATATATTAACGACCATGTATGTACATACATTGATATGCATTGTAATATATTAACGACCATGTATGTACATACATTGATATACATTGTCTGCATCTAATCTGCTATTCTAACCTACTATCCTTCACATGGACACGGGTAACCATCCCCCATCTCATTCTTATCATTTCACAGTTCATCACTTATTAAAGGTCACCTTTATTAGTATAATTAGTAAAGTAATTAAAGGGCGTATTAAAACTGATTTTGTTTGTATATATAGTCCTGTCGAATTCACTCTCATCTATAAAATAAATTACGGTGACTTGGTAATTTCGTACCAAATTCAGAACTGAGAAACGTCGGCCAGAAGGTGTTGAAATAAAACCGGAATTAATCGTGGGATACGTTTAATTGATAATATTTTGGATATATTGTATAAATATTAGCAATTTAACACAAATAAATTATTGTATCTTATAATTATAGCCAAATCAAAATAAATGCAGATATTCTACTTGTGTACTAGAAAAAGGCAATGTGAATGAATACATGCATTGAATACATATATTATAATATAATATATGTATATTATATGAAGTATATTATACTTCAAGTATTTAACTAAATAATTTAATAGCACTAACTCCTTTTAATAGCCTCACCGTAAAACAATATAATAAACATACTTAGCAAATAATCAACAGTTTTCCTTACCAGATTACCAGTTCTTATGTTTTATGGTAAATTAATCTAGTCCTAGTGTCCCTACGGTGTGAGTATGGTGCCTTCCGTGTCATCAATAATACCCTTAAGTGAATTAAGGCTTGTATTTCTTCACTTAATGGTCCCACCATTCCAACAACTTTCCGTATTTCTTCCCATGTTTTGGCTCCCTTGATTATCTCATTAACTTCTCTGACATCAATATGTTCCATAAGATCGTTCTGGTTCGATATTTTAATAATAGTTCCTTTCCAATAGCCAGCCAGTAGGTACCTCCCTTCTGGGTGGAAGTTGATAGACCAAAACCAGTTTTCTTCATCATCAGGTCTGCCATCAAACACACGTATTTCTCTCCCTCCCGCTCCGTTTAATATCCGTATATAAGATGAACCATCCTTGTACCGCCCCCGTACAGCAACCCAACCCCAGCGTGGGTCCCATTTAACCTCCAACCCATGTGTGTTACGTTTCCATAATACTGTGCCGGGGGCGGCAGACATTGAAAGACATGTAGTGCCACTGCTACCCGCTAACATGAGTTTACGACAATCGGAATTAAATGCAATCGACTTAACGGACTTCTCATTTTCGATAATCACATCTATAAGTTCCCCTGTGGTAATATTCCACCGTTTTACTGTTCCATCGAAGGAACAGCTGACTAGTTCGGTCCCTTCGATATTAAATGTAACATCGGTTACAGAGTTACTATGGGCGGTCCAGGTTAAATAGGTGAAAGTGTTACCACTCAACGTAACGACGGATATAGTGCGGTCGAAGCATCCAGTGCCGATGAGGTTACAGTTAACGGGACTAAATTGTACTCCGAACCTCCTTGTTTCCGTGGACGTAGAGTTGATGCTGAGTTTATTGTGAGCGATGTGTAGGATGAGTTGGTTGCTCTCAACGTCCCAGACGTTGACTCCCCCGCCATCCCGACTATGGACCGTCCCAGCGACCCTCCTACTGTCGGGAGATACCGCGCAACGGTTTATTCCCCGTCTGTCGTCGTCTTTAAGTCTATAGATTATCCCGAGTGTCGCTGAGTTACAGATATATGCTCCCTCGTTACTCGAGTATACAAACCGTTGTCCGTCTGGGAAGTGCTGGAGGTTTTTCAATCTCTCTTCTCGCACTGTATCGGTACTTGTCGGAGACACGTCCATGGTTTATTTTCTTAAAAAATAAAACTGTCAACGAAAAAGTGAAAGGTGAACACAGACAGAAGAATGAACAGACAGTGCTTTAGGTATGAACATGGCTTTTATGTACCCGTAATGCAATTGTGTGGTATTCATTGACAGTGTGCGACCTTTGATTATCCCCTGGGCATAACGTACTCATATCCTAGATATCTCAAACCAATTTGTCGGAGTTTTTCAATGCAATACAGAATAATAATAATAATATATTTCTATCGCGCCTATACGCATTCCATTGTTCTAGGCCAATACTGAGGCTGAGGCAGTAGGCAGACTGTGTATCCTGCTAACAATTAGTAAAGGGTGGTCTTGATTGACCCAATTCCCAATGTTAAACTATTAATTAAGAGAAAGGACAGGTGACAGTGGCACACGTATTTTTTTAACAAAAGCAATATGCGAAAGGGTAATAGTTAATTAGCCAGCAGTTATTTGGGTCGATTTTCCCATAAAAGCGATACAGTTTGATATTTAGTGTCATCTGCATCTTTACTACTTATTAACTACTACTACATTATTATACGTACTTTGGAATGTGCATGGCATGCTTGTTAGTTTGTTACATATTTATATTTCACAGTTTCACTTTCTCAATAATTTCATCGCTTTGTTCTACATTGGATTTCGGTTGAAAGACAATCAACGCCTTCTTGAGGTATTAATTAATTATTATTACACATATATACTATATTTACCATAAGCTGAATACGCTCTGCATATTTTAGTGTTATTTCGGATAACTAAGTAATTATTTATAATGTAGCAATATGCGAAATACAAACCATCTCCTCATAGTTAACCTACTGTATGCATTGTTTCTTGACAGTTTATAATTTACGAATTAACCGCTTATTTTTACAGACGTTGGGGACATTGTTGATTACTCGTCAAGTTATTGGCAACGTCCGCGAAACGTTGGTGCCATATCTGCTAGCTAAGTTTAAAGATTACCAGATGGCACGGGACTTCTCGGAAGAAACTGAAACCAAAGTATCCGAATCTGGAAAGGATGTAAAGACCAGCGGTAAGTTAAAGGAATGCCAACGAGTGGTTTAAAATAATATTTATGTAACAAAATAATTTTATTTAAAGCAACAAAGTTTATAAATTATATCCAGGTATATATCGCAACGAAGCTTATATTCAAGATGATATATTAGGTTACAGGAGTAATCATGATGGGGTTGTGAATGATATATTCGGTGACAAATATTTTTAGAATATAATATTTTGGGTCACGTCCCACTCGCAACAAGGAACGCTGCTTTATTGGCCGCTGCTCTCGTGACATTCTGACGTCCCACTCGCAACAAGGAACGCTGCTTTATTGGCCGCTGCTCTCGTGACATTCTGACGTCCCACTCTCAACAAGGAACGCTGCTTTATTGGCCGCTGCTCTCGTGACATTCTGACGTCCCACTCGCAACAAGGGACGCTGCTTTATTGGCCGCTGCTCTCGTGACATTCTGACGCCCCACTCGCAACAAGGAACGCTGCTTTATTGGCCGCTGCTCTCATGACATTCTGACGTCCCACTCGCAACAAGGGACGCTGCTTTATTGGCCGCTGCTCTCGTGACATTCTGACGTCCCACTCGCAACAAGGGACGCTGCTTTATTGGCCGCTGCTCTCGTGACATTCTGACGTCCCACTCGCAACAAGGGACGCTGCTTTATTGGCCGCTGCTCTCGTGACATTCTGACGCCCCACTCGCAACAAGGAACGCTGCTTTATTGGCCGCTGCTCTCGTGACATTCTGACGTCCCACTCGCAACAAGGAACGCTGCTTTATTGGCCGCTGTTCTCGTGACATTCTGACGTCCCACTCGCAACAAGGAACGCTGCTTTATTGGCCGCTGCTCTCGTGACATTCTGACGCCCCACTCGCAACAAGGAACGCTGCTTTATTGGCCGCTGTTCTCGTGACATTCTGACGTCCCACTCGCAACAAGGAACGCTGCTTTATTGGCCGCTGCTCTCGTGACATTCTGACGTCCCACTCGCAACAAGGAACGCTGCTTTATTGGCCGCTGTTCTCGTGACATTCTGACGTCCCACTCGCAACAAGGAACGCTGCTTTATTGGCCGCTGCTCTCGTGACATTCTGACGCCCCACTCGCAACAAGGAACGCTGCTTTATTGGCAGCTCTCGTGACATTCTGACGTCCCACTCGCAACAAGGAACGCTGCTTTATTGGCAGCTCTCGTGACATTCTGACGTCCCACTCGCAACAAGGAACGCTGCTTTATTGGCCGCTGCTCTCGTGACATTCTGACGTCCCACTCGCAACAATGAACGCTGCTTTATTGGCCGCTGCTCTCGTGACATTCTGACGTCCCACTCGCAACAAGGAACGCTGCTTTATTGGCCGCTGCTCTCGTGACATTCTGACGTCCCACTCGCAACAAGGAACGCTGCTTTATTGGCTGCTCTCGTGACATTCTGACGTCCCACTCGCAACAAGGAACGCTGCTTTATTGGCTGCTGCTCTCGTGACATTCTGACGTCCCACTCGCAACAAGGAACGCTGCTTTATTGGCAGCTCTCGTGACATTCTGACGTCCCACTCGCAACAAGGAACGCTGCTTTATTGGCCGCTGCTCTCGTGACATTCTGACGTCCCACTCGCAACAAGGAACGCTGCTTTATTGGCAGCTCTCGTGACATTCTGACGTCCCGCACGCAACAAGGAACGCTGCTTTATTGGCCGCTGCTCTCGTGACATTCTGACGTCCCACTCTCAACAAGGAACGCTGCTTTATTGGCCGCTGCTCTCGTGACATTCTGACGTCCCACTCGCAACAAGGAACGCTGCTTTATTGGCTGCTGCTCTCGTGACATTCTGACGTCCCACTCGCAACAATGAACGCTGCTTTATTGGCCGCTGCTCTCGTGACATTCTGACGCCCCACTCGCAACAATGAACGCTGCTTTATTGGCCGCTGCTCTCGTGACATTCTGACGCCCCACTCGCAACAAGGAACGCTGCTTTATTGGCCGCTGCTCTCGTGACATTCTGACGTCCCACTCGCAACAAGGAACGCTGCTTTATTGGCCGCTGCTCTCGTGACATTCTGACGTCCCACTCGCAACAAGGAACGCTGCTTTATTGGCTGCTCTCGTGACATTCTGACGTCCCACTCGCAACAAGGAACGCTGCTTTATTGGCTGCTGCTCTCGTGACATTCTGACGTCCCACTCGCAACAAGGAACGCTGCTTTATTGGCCGCTGCTCTCGTGACATTCTGACGTCCCACTCGCAACAAGGAACGCTGCTTTATTGGCAGCTCTCGTGACATTCTGACGTCCCGCACGCAACAAGGAACGCTGCTTTATTGGCCGCTGCTCTCGTGACATTCTGACGTCCCACTCTCAACAAGGAACGCTGCTTTATTGGCCGCTGCTCTCGTGACATTCTGACGTCCCACTCGCAACAAGGAACGCTGCTTTATTGGCAGCTCTCGTGACATTCTGACGTCCCGCACGCAACAAGGAACGCTGCTTTATTGGCCGCTGCTCTCGTGACATTCTGACGTCCCACTCGCAACAAGGAACGCTGCTTTATTGGCCGCTGCTCTCGTGACATTCTGACGCCCCACTCTCAACAAGGAACGCTGCTTTATTGGCAGCTCTCGTGACATTCTGACGTCCCACACGCAACAAGGAACGCTGCTTTATTGGCCGCTGCTCTCGTGACATTCTGACGTCCCACTCGCAACAATGAACGCTGCTTTATTGGCAGCTCTCGTGACATTCTGACGTCCCGCACGCAACAAGGAACGCTGCTTTATTGGCCGCTGCTCTCGTGACATTCTGACGTCCCACTCGCAACAAGGAACGCTGCTTTATTGGCCGCTGCTCTCGTGACATTCTGACGTCCCACTCTCAACAAGGAACGCTGCTTTATTGGCCGCTGCTCTCGTGACATTCTGACGTCCCTCTCGCAACAAGGAACGCTGCTTTATTGGCCGCTGCTCTCGTGACATTCTGACGTCCCACTCGCAACAAGGAACGCTGCTTTATTGGCTGCTGCTCTCGTGACATTCTGACGTCCCACTCGCAACAAGGAACGCTGCTTTATTGGCAGCTCTCGTGACATTCTGACGTCCCACTCGCAACAAGGAACGCTGCTTTATTGGCCGCTGCTCTCGTGACATTCTGACGTCCCACTCGCAACAAGGAACGCTGCTTTTTTGGCCGCTGCTCTCGTGACATTCTGACGTCCCACTCGCAACAAGGAACGCTGCTTTATTGGCAGCTCTCGTGACATTCTGACGTCCCACTCGCAACAAGGAACGCTGCTTTATTGGCCGCTGCTCTCGTGACATTCTGACGTCCCACTCGCAACAAGGAACGCTGCTTTATTGGCAGCTCTCGTGACATTCTGACGTCCCACTCGCAACAAGGAACGCTGCTTTATTGGCCGCTGCTCTCATGACATTCTGACGTCCCACTCGCAACAAGGAACGCTGCTTTATTGGCCGCTGCTCTCGTGACATTCTGACGTCCCACTCGCAACAAGGAACGCTGCTTTATTGGCCGCTGCTCTCGTGACATTCTGACGTCCCACTCGCAACAAGGGACGCTGCTTTATTGGCCGCTGCTCTCGTGACATTCTGACGTCCCACTCGCAACAAGGAACGCTGCTTTATTGGCAGCTCTCGTGACATTCTGACGTCCCACTCGCAACAAGGAACGCTGCTTTATTGGCCGCTGCTCTCGTTACATTCTGACGTCCCACTCGCAACAAGGAACGCTGCTTTATTGGCCGCTGCTCTCGTTACATTCTGACGTCCCACTCGCAACAAGGAACGCTGCTTTATTGGCCGCTGCTCTCGTGACATTCTGACGTCCCACTCGCAACAAGGAACGCTGCTTTATTGGCCGCTGCTCTCGTGACATTCTGACGTCCCACACGCAACAAGGAACGCTGCTTTATTGGCCGCTGCTCTCGTGACATTCTGACGTCCCACTCGCAACAAGGAACGCTGCTTTATTGGCCGCTGCTCTCGTGACATTCTGACGTCCCACTCGCAACAAGGAACGCTGCTTTATTGGCCGCTGCTCTCGTGACATTCTGACGTCCCACTCGCAACAAGGAACGCTGCTTTATTGGCCGCTGCTCTCGTGACATTCTGACGTCCCACTCTCAACAAGGAACGCTGCTTTATTGGCCGCTGCTCTCGTGACATTCTGACGTCCCACTCGCAACAAGGAACGCTGCTTTATTGGCCGCTGCTCTCGTGACATTCTGACGTCCCACTCTCAACAAGGAACGCTGCTTTATTGGCCGCTGCTCTCGTGACATTCTGACGTCCCACTCTCAACAAGGAACGCTGCTTTATTGGCCGCTCTCGTGACATTCTGACGTCCCACTCGCAACAAGGAACGCTGCTTTATTGGCCGCTGCTCTCGTGACATTCTGACGTCCCACTCTCAACAAGGAACGCTGCTTTATTGGCCGCTGCTCTCGTGACATTCTGACGTCCCACTCGCAACAAGGAACGCTGCTTTATTGGCCGCTGCTCTCGTGACATTCTGACGTCCCACTCTCAACAAGGAACGCTGCTTTATTGGCCGCTGCTCTCGTGACATTCTGACGTCCCACTCTCAACAAGGAACGCTGCTTTATTGGCCGCTCTCGTGACATTCTGACGTCCCACTCGCAACAAGGAACGCTGCTTTATTGGCCGCTGCTCTCGTGACATTCTGACGTCCCACTCTCAACAAGGAACGCTGCTTTATTGGCCGCTGCTCTCGTGACATTCTGACGTCCCACTCGCAACAAGGAACGCTGCTTTATTGGCCGCTGCTCTCATGACATTCTGACGTCCCACTCGCAACAAGGAACGCTGAATTATTGGCTGCTCTCGTGACATTCTGACGTCCCACTCGCAACAAGGAACGCTGCTTTATTGGCCGCTGCTCTCGTGACATTCTGACGTCCCACTCTCAACAAGGAACGCTGCTTTATTGGCCGCTGCTCTCGTGACATTCTGACGTCCCACTCGCAACAAGGGACGCTGCTTTATTGGCCGCTGCTCTCGTGACATTCTGACGCCCCACTCGCAACAAGGAACGCTGCTTTATTGGCCGCTGCTCTCATGACATTCTGACGTCCCACTCGCAACAAGGGACGCTGCTTTATTGGCCGCTGCTCTCGTGACATTCTGACGTCCCACTCGCAACAAGGGACGCTGCTTTATTGGCCGCTGCTCTCGTGACATTCTGACGTCCCACTCGCAACAAGGGACGCTGCTTTATTGGCCGCTGCTCTCGTGACATTCTGACGCCCCACTCGCAACAAGGAACGCTGCTTTATTGGCCGCTGCTCTCGTGACATTCTGACGTCCCACTCGCAACAAGGAACGCTGCTTTATTGGCCGCTGTTCTCGTGACATTCTGACGTCCCACTCGCAACAAGGAACGCTGCTTTATTGGCCGCTGCTCTCGTGACATTCTGACGCCCCACTCGCAACAAGGAACGCTGCTTTATTGGCCGCTGTTCTCGTGACATTCTGACGTCCCACTCGCAACAAGGAACGCTGCTTTATTGGCCGCTGCTCTCGTGACATTCTGACGTCCCACTCGCAACAAGGAACGCTGCTTTATTGGCCGCTGTTCTCGTGACATTCTGACGTCCCACTCGCAACAAGGAACGCTGCTTTATTGGCCGCTGCTCTCGTGACATTCTGACGCCCCACTCGCAACAAGGAACGCTGCTTTATTGGCAGCTCTCGTGACATTCTGACGTCCCACTCGCAACAAGGAACGCTGCTTTATTGGCAGCTCTCGTGACATTCTGACGTCCCACTCGCAACAAGGAACGCTGCTTTATTGGCCGCTGCTCTCGTGACATTCTGACGTCCCACTCGCAACAATGAACGCTGCTTTATTGGCCGCTGCTCTCGTGACATTCTGACGTCCCACTCGCAACAAGGAACGCTGCTTTATTGGCCGCTGCTCTCGTGACATTCTGACGTCCCACTCGCAACAAGGAACGCTGCTTTATTGGCCGCTGCTCTCGTGACATTCTGACGTCCCACTCGCAACAAGGAACGCTGCTTTATTGGCCGCTGCTCTCGTGACATTCTGACGTCCCACTCGCAACAAGGAACGCTGCTTTATTGGCCGCTGCTCTCGTGACATTCTGACGTCCCACTCGCAACAAGGAACGCTGCTTTATTGGCCACTGCTCTCGTGACATTCTGACGTCCCACTCGCAACAAGGAACGCTGCTTTATTGGCTGCTGCTCTCGTGACATTCTGACGTCCCACTCGCAACAAGGAACGCTGCTTTATTGGCCGCTGCTCTCGTGACATTCTGACGTCCCACTCGCAACAAGGAACGCTGCTTTATTGGCTGCTGCTCTCGTGACATTCTGACGTCCCACTCGCAACAAGGAACGCTGCTTTATTGGCAGCTCTCGTGACATTCTGACGTCCCGCACGCAACAAGGAACGCTGCTTTATTGGCCGCTGCTCTCGTGACATTCTGACGTCCCTCTCGCAACAAGGAACGCTGCTTTATTGGCCGCTGCTCTCGTGACATTCTGACGTCCCACTCGCAACAAGGAACGCTGCTTTATTGGCCGCTGCTCTCGTGACATTCTGACGTCCCACTCGCAACAAGGAACGCTGCTTTATTGGCCGCTGCTCTCGTGACATTCTGACGTCCCACTCGCAACAAGGAACGCTGCTTTATTGGCCGCTGCTCTCGTGACATTCTGACGTCCCACTCGCAACAAGGAACGCTGCTTTATTGGCCGCTGCTCTCGTGACATTCTGACGTCCCACTCGCAACAAGGAACGCTGCTTTATTGGCCGCTGCTCTCGTGACATTCTGACGTCCCACTCGCAACAAGGAACGCTGCTTTATTGGCCGCTGCTCTCGTGACATTCTGACGTCCCACTCGCAACAAGGAACGCTGCTTTATTGGCAGCTCTCGTGACATTCTGACGTCCCACTCGCAACAAGGAACGCTGCTTTATTGGCCGCTGCTCTCGTGACATTCTGACGTCCCACTCGCAACAAGGAACGCTGCTTTATTGGCCGCTGCTCTCGTGACATTCTGACGTCCCACTCGCAACAAGGAACGCTGCTTTATTGGCCGCTGCTCTCGTGACATTCTGACGTCCCACTCGCAACAAGGAACGCTGCTTTATTGGCCGCTGCTCTCGTGACATTCTGACGTCCCACTCGCAACAAGGAACGCTGCTTTATTGGCCGCTGCTCTCGTGACATTCTGACGTCCCACTCGCAACAAGGAACGCTGCTTTATTGGCAGCTCTCGTGACATTCTGACGTCCCACTCGCAACAAGGAACGCTGCTTTATTGGCCGCTGCTCTCGTGACATTCTGACGTCCCACTCGCAACAAGGAACGCTGCTTTATTGGCCGCTGCTCTCGTGACATTCTGACGTCCCACTCGCAACAAGGAACGCTGCTTTATTGGCAGCTCTCGTGACATTCTGACGTCCCACTCGCAACAAGGAACGCTGCTTTATTGGCCGCTGCTCTCGTGACATTCTGACGTCCCACTCGCAACAAGGAACGCTGCTTTATTGGCAGCTCTCGTGACATTCTGACGTCCCACTCGCAACAAGGAACGCTGCTTTATTGGCCGCTGCTCTCATGACATTCTGACGTCCCACTCGCAACAAGGAACGCTGCTTCATTGGCCGCTGCTCTCGTGACATTCTGACGTCCCACTCGCAACAAGGAACGCTGCTTTATTGGCCGCTGCTCTCGTGACATTCTGACGTCCCACTCGCAACAAGGGACGCTGCTTTATTGGCCGCTGCTCTCGTGACATTCTGACGTCCCACTCGCAACAAGGAACGCTGCTTTATTGGCAGCTCTCGTGACATTCTGACGTCCCACTCGCAACAAGGAACGCTGCTTTATTGGCCGCTGCTCTCGTGACATTCTGACGTCCCACACGCAACAAGGAACGCTGCTTTATTGGCCGCTGCTCTCGTGACATTCTGACGTCCCACTCGCAACAAGGAACGCTGCTTTATTGGCCGCTGCTCTCGTGACATTCTGACGTCCCACTCGCAACAAGGAACGCGGCTTTATTGGCCGCTGCTCTCGTGACATTCTGACGTCCCACTCGCAACAAGGAACGCTGCTTTATTGGCCGCTGCTCTCGTGACATTCTGACGTCCCACTCGCAACAAGGAACGCTGCTTTATTGGCCGCTGCTCTCGTGACATTCTGACGTCCCACTCGCAACAAGGAACGCTGCTTTATTGGCCGCTGCTCTCGTGACATTCTGACGTCCAACTCGCAACAAGGAACGCTGCTTTATTGGCCGCTGCTCTCGTGACATTCTGACGCCCCACTCGCAACAAGGAACGCTGCTTTATTGGCTGCTGCTCTCGTGACATTCTGACGTCCAACTCGCAACAAGGAACGCTGCTTTATTGGCCGCTGCTCTCGTGACATTCTGACGTCCAACTCGCAACAAGGAACGCTGCTTTATTGGCCGCTGCTCTCGTGACATTCTGACGCCCCACTCGCAACAAGGAACGCTGCTTTATTGGCCGCTGCTCTCGTGACATTCTGACGTCCCACTCGCAACAAGGAACGCTGCTTTATTGGCCGCTGCTCTCGTGACATTCTGACGTCCCACTCGCAACAAGGAACGCTGCTTTATTGGCCGCTGCTCTCGTGACATTCTGACGTCCCACTCGCAACAAGGGACGCTGCTTTATTGGCCGCTGCTCTCGTGACATTCTGACGTCCCACTCGCAACAAGGAACGCTGCTTTATTGGCCGCTGCTCTCGTGACATTCTGACGTCCCACTCGCAACAAGGAACGCTGCTTTATTGGCCGCTGCTCTCGTGACATTCTGACGTCCCGCACGCAACAAGGAACGCTGCTTTATTGGCCGCTGCTCTCGTGACATTCTGACGTCCCACTCGCAACAAGGGACGCTGCTTTATTGGCCGCTGCTCTCGTGACATTCTGACGTCCCACTCGCAACAAGGAACGCTGCTTTATTGGCCGCTGCTCTCGTGACATTCTGACGCCCCACTCGCAACAAGGAACGCTGCTTTATTGGCAGCTCTCGTGACATTCTGACGTCCCGCACGCAACAAGGAACGCTGCTTTATTGGCCGCTGCTCTCGTGACATTCTGACGTCCCACTCGCAACAAGGAACGCTGCTTTATTGGCCGCTGCTCTCGTGACATTCTGACGTCCCACTCGCAACAAGGAACGCTGCTTTATTGGCCGCTGCTCTCATGACATTCTGACGTCCCACTCTCAACAAGGAACGCTGCTTTATTGGCCGCTGCTCTCGTGACATTCTGACGTCCCGCACGCAACAAGGAACGCTGCTTTATTGGCTGCTGCTCTCGTGACATTCTGACGTCCCACTCGCAACAAGGAACGCTGCTTTATTGGCCGCTGCTCTCGTGACATTCTGACGTCCCACTCGCAACAAGGAACGCTGCTTTATTGGCCGCTGCTCTCGTGACATTCTGACGTCCCACTCTCAACAAGGAACGCTGCTTTATTGGCCGCTGCTCTCGTGACATTCTGACGTCCCGCACGCAACAAGGAACGCTGCTTTATTGGCTGCTGCTCTCATGACATTCTGACGTCCCACTCTCAACAAGGAACGCTGCTTTATTGGCCGCTGCTCTCGTGACATTCTGACGTCCCGCACGCAACAAGGAACGCTGCTTTATTGGCCGCTGCTCTCGTGACATTCTGACGTCCCGCACGCAACAAGGAACGCTGCTTTATTGGCTGCTGCTCTCGTGACATTCTGACGTCCCACTCGCAACAAGGAACGCTGCTTTATTGGCCGCTGCTCTCGTGACATTCTGACGTCCCACTCGCAACAAGGAACGCTGCTTTATTGGCCGCTGCTCTCGTGACATTCTGACGTCCCACTCGCAACAAGGAACGCTGCTTTATTGGCCGCTGCTCTCGTGACATTCTGACGTCCCACTCGCAACAAGGAACGCTGCTTTATTGGCCGCTGCTCTCATGACATTCTGACGTCCCACTCTCAACAAGGAACGCTGCTTTATTGGCCGCTGCTCTCGTGACATTCTGACGTCCCACTCTCAACAAGGAACGCTGCTTTATTGGCCGCTGCTCTCATGACATTCTGACGTCCCACTCTCAACAAGGAACGCTGCTTTATTGGCCGCTGCTCTCGTGACATTCTGACGTCCCACTCTCAACAAGGAACGCTGCTTTATTGGCCGCTGCTCTCGTGACATTCTGACGTCCCACTCGCAACAAGGAACGCTGCTTTATTGGCCGCTGCTCTCGTGACATTCTGACGTCCCACTCGCAACAAGGAACGCTGCTTTATTGGCCGCTGCTCTCGTGACATTCTGACGTCCCACTCGCAACAAGGAACGCTGCTTTATTGGCAGCTCTCGTGACATTCTGACGTCCCACTCGCAACAAGGAACGCTGCTTTATTGGCCGCTGCTCTCGTGACATTCTGACGTCCCACTCGCAACAAGGAACGCTGCTTTATTGGCCGCTGCTCTCGTGACATTCTGACGTCCCACTCGCAACAAGGAACGCTGCTTTATTGGCCGCTGCTCTCGTGACATTCTGACGTCCCACTCGCAACAAGGAACGCTGCTTTATTGGCCGCTGCTCTCATGACATTCTGACGTCCCACTCTCAACAAGGAACGCTGCTTTATTGGCCGCTGCTCTCGTGACATTCTGACGTCCCACTCTCAACAAGGAACGCTGCTTTATTGGCCGCTGCTCTCATGACATTCTGACGTCCCACTCTCAACAAGGAACGCTGCTTTATTGGCCGCTGCTCTCATGACATTCTGACGTCCCACTCTCAACAAGGAACGCTGCTTTATTGGCCGCTGCTCTCGTGACATTCTGACGTCCCACTCGCAACAAGGAACGCTGCTTTATTGGCCGCTGCTCTCGTGACATTCTGACGTCCCACTCGCAACAAGGAACGCTGCTTTATTGGCCGCTGCTCTCGTGACATTCTGACGTCCCACTCGCAACAAGGAACGCTGCTTTATTGGCCGCTGCTCTCGTGACATTCTGACGTCCCACTCGCAACAAGGAACGCTGCTTTATTGGCCGCTGCTCTCATGACATTCTGACGTCCCACTCTCAACAAGGAACGCTGCTTTATTGGCCGCTGCTCTCATGACATTCTGACGTCCCACTCGCAACAAGGAACGCTGAATTATTGGCTGCTCTCGTGACATTCTGAGACGAAAAGATGTATTTATTATTGTATTAATTTTTTCGAATAGTTTAAGAGAATAGTCAATCAATTTGTTTTAACAATAACCCGAATCCTATAAGAGTCGTTGTGGGCTGCCAATACTTCCAGGTCTCCTGGGAATATACGAAAGATATTTCCAGTCCAACAAATTTTCATTTAAAATGTTCAAACCATCCTTAAGGGATTTGTACTGGCATTGCTCCCCTTAAGGGATTTAGTTAATGAAGTTATTAAATTTTCTTGAAATATAATATTGTTGCCGCAAGCGCAAACACAATAATGTTCATTATTTATCTAACTTGGGATTCCCCAGTAAATTGAATCTTTGTTATTCCAATATTTATAATGCCAATGCACTATTTATTCTCAGGTTAATAGGTTTACTTTTTCTTTGATTCCATCATTAACTTAGGTTGTTTGCAAGCTCACAGGAATACATAAGGCGTGGATGAATAGCTCCAACTTTGCAACTTTTAAAACCTAATCAAAATGCAAAATGGATTAGACTGGAACCTTGTTATGATTTCTTTTATGCCGCCGTACAGCGTAGTCGGTATCTTATATAATAGAAATAGAGTAGATGGTGTTAAGCATTACTTTCATAGCAACAGTTCTGTATTAAGTGGTGGGGTGTGGGGGGGGGGGGGGGGTGGGGGGCACTAGAACCACTTATCTTCGTATTGTGGGTGCCCTTCAGGGATGGGGATACCCATCCGTAATCTGGGTTTTTAGTGAAAACCTGGTATTCTTCACATGGAACTGCAAAGTGAAATTTAACAGCAGAAAGTCTGGTAGACTTCACATGGGCCATAAACATTCTTCATTTTCGATACATCATAGCCAAAACTTGTAATAAAGTAAAGAAAAGTAAAAAGTAACTTTTCTTCGGCAGTTTGGCCAGAGATTACGCACAAAGTCTCACGAATTTCCAATGCGGTACCTCCAGAACTTTACTCCCCAGAGGAAACTCCAGTACTCATTTAGCTACCACCTAAGGATGCAAGGCAGAGATGCGCCCTGGCTGGTCCCTTTAAAGCATTCGTGCCGAAAAGAAAACTGCCCTGCCCATGTGAGGACCACGACCTACGGGAGATATGAATTCAATGCAACCACTACACCAAGGTGGAACCTCGGTGCTAGTAATTTCAACACTGGTTCCGACATCCTACTTTCTTCTATAAATAATTTGTAGTAGCTAGTTTTTAATACTATTTGTATAGAAAACGTTCCACAACATGTTAGCTATTCATATTAAAAAAATTATGTTCTAGAACAAATATTTTTTGTTCTAGAACTTTTTTTTGAAAGAATTATAAATTACTAAGAATCGTTATAAAAACGTGTTTAAAATAAATGTAAAAAAATTCACAATATTTTTTTTCACAATTTTTTTATTGATTTTAAACGCAGAAAAGCGTTTCATTTTAAACACGTTTTAGAACGATTCCATGCGTTTTAAATAAAATCCAGTATTTTTTTCAAAAAAATGTCCAAAAACAATTTTTGTTCTAGAACATAATTTTTTTTAAATGAATAGCTAACATGTTGTGGAACATTTTCTATACAAATAGTACTAAAATCTAGCTACTACAAAATATTTATAAAAGAAAGTAGGATGTCGGAACCAGTGTTGAAATTACTAGCTAAACCTACCGAAAACACTATCTACCACAAAATTTAGTATCTTGCTTAACGAGGAGACTTAAATTACGTCCATTGACCAAATTGCAGCAAATGAAAATTTATAGAACTCTCCCCATATCAAAACATCATAATATTATAAAAATAAACTGGCCTCTTTTTTCAGCCTCTTCAAATGACCTAGCTGGCCGTAGTAGGCCTACTGTATATAGTAGGCCATGACTCAACAAAAAAGAAATAAAATAGCTTTAGAATGAAAATGTTCTAGAATAATGTAGTTATGGTAAATAATTAATTAATTAACAAAAACTTTTGATTTCTTTCAAAAATATTAGTATTTTTAAAACACTAGCTACAATAAGAATACACTGACTATCAGAAATTTAGTACAAGCCGCTCATATTCATAAAAAAATTGGTTAGGAAGTCGCATACTGTACAGTACATAACTACACCATGTCCCAGAATACACCATGTCCTGGAATATAGTGTCGTTATTCTGGTACAAGTCCCCCCCCCCCCCCCCCCCAAATGTTTCTACAAATCTTTATGAGATTGCATGAAATTTGAAACAGAGATAGTTTCACCTTCCTTCCTCCTTGCTGGGCTAGCCAGAATTTTTATTTTCGCGTTCATTCTTGTTCAAAAGTGTCTCCGGCGAAATTTTACCAATCAAACCGCAGATATTCTTCACCATAGTGATTTGTTTGTACTAGTGGAAAACTGGCCATGCGTGGATTCCAAATATGTAAAAACATTTGAATTTGGTTGGGAAATAGCTCAGCTACTGTATGAGCGTTCAAATTTCGCATGATATTGCACCTCCGCAAGGTAATGTTATTCTATTTAATAAATTCATCATATTCTGGAACATATTGTTTATCCCATACGTAGCTTGGCAACAATCATACTGTTTACTGTCTATTTGTGTACTCTTTAATCATACTGTTACGTAGTAACGCATTAACAAAATGTTCCAGAATATGGCGTATCTATTAAATAGAATAAAATGGCTGCTGGGAAGGGTAGTAATAGAAGTTACCCTGAATGGAATAAAAGCAAAGAAATGGAAGGACATTAAATGTTTACAAATGTAGCCCCCTAGCGACTGGCTGCCACACTTTTCTTGTTCTTGTAGGCCTAACGGTGTTATGTGCACTGATTACTGTCGTACTGTAATTACAATTCTTAACACAATGTAATTTCAATTATTTAAGAATGTTATAGGGCATAAGTGATGACAAATGTACACCATGACCAGTAATATAGTGTCATTTTCTGATGACACGGACCCCCCCCCCCCCCGCCCCCTCCCAATTTTTCTACAAATCTTTATCAAATTTTAAAAAAGTGTCTTTTTCGAAATCGCACCCTCCGTATCGTGGCCATTCTTCACTTTAGTCGTAAGACTAAAGTGATCAAGTTAAGTTAAGTTAAGTTTTCATATCAATAGAAAGCTTGCGTTGAAAGGATTCCAAATATGTAACAATGTCTGAATTTCGTTGAGAAACAGCTGAGATATAGGCGTTCAAAGATTGCAAGAATTATTGTTCACTGCAGGCCATTTATTCTATTTAATAAATACACAATATTCTGAAACAATTTGTTTGTGTATGATTAGCTATCATGACTACTCCTTTATACTTTCTATTCTACTTCTTCTATTCTACTACTTATACTTCCTATTCTGCTATTCTACTACTTTCCAGATGGTATCCATTTTTGATAGAGCTGCCCAAGCCTTTGATTTCCTAACTTCTATGTCCTTTTTGCTACTCTCTATCCATGATCCAAGGTACTGGAAGTCATCAACCTTCCTTAGTTGATTATTATCAATGGTTGTCAAGTTTCCATCAACATTAAAGGTCATGAATTCGGTCTTTGTAGCATTTATATGCAATCCATCCTCCTTAGCAGCCCTCTCCACTTTATTTAGTAGAAGCTGTGCATCTGCTAGCGTATTAGGGAGCAGGGCGATGTCATCCGCAAAGTCGGTGTCTGTGACTGTAGTTGCCGGATATCTACTACTTCTGCGTTCTTGAAGTGTGAATCCCAGATCTTCACCCTTTGTGGCCGTCCTCATTGCGTAATCCAGCACAATTACAAATAGTAATGGTGCTAATGTGTCACCTTGCAGTACGCCAGCCAGGATTGAGAAAAACTAATGCTAATAAAATAAAAAAACCAATGGTATATAATCTAATGCAACCTCATTATTAGCTGGTTGTGTGCGGGTAGTAGATAGGGTGTAGTAGTGAACTTGTTTCTACCGGTCAGTTCGGGCTCCAACCTATGACCCCGTAGGAATTTTATATATGACTATATATATACCCTACATAGATGTTTAGTACTGATATGGGATTTTAAAAAATTTGGGTAGACTTCACCAAATGGTTGCGCTCGTTTTTTAGGGGTCTTAAACATAGCAACGGAGAAAATTCCCATAGCAACAGCTCTTATAGTAAATATGACGAGTTAAAATTTATGAAAGATTAGTATTTTGGATATGAAGAATTAGTGGCATATTTAGTTTTTTGAAAATACCATAGCAATCAAGTGAAAACGACCTTCAAAGTTAGAAGTATTGACAATGTCCTTAGCAACGGGCTTTAATGGTGGAATGCATTTATAGTGGTAGTAACGTCATGGGATCAGAGTCTACCACCAATATTTCAAGTATACGGGACAATATGCACCACTTGCTTGCTTGCAGTTGCAGAATTATTGACAACCAAAATAACAGTTTGTTGCTATGGTAACCGAGTAAATCAACGTATAAAAAGCTCACTTTTTTACTTTCGTATCGCCTTATGGCTACAAGTTATTGTATATTTCTTTGTTATTGTATAATTCACATATTTATTTTAAAAGTAATATGTGGGACAAGTATAAATGTGATAAAAATGGAAATATAACAGTCTCTAAAGGTACAGAAATTATCCTACTATAAAATAGTCCTAGAAATGTTATGTTCCCGTAATTCGAGCCAGTTCGGTATGGGCCCCAGTACTGCAGTATGACGTCTGTTCTCAGTTTGATGTGAATCCGTGGTTCTCTTCTGCAGGCCGTTTAGAATCGTGTTAGCTAGAACACGACACGCGGCTATAGGCGGTCTTGGGAAAATATCATAGTAGCTGGCAATTAGATCGATGATTACAACAAGTTGCTTATGACAGCGAATTGTGCCATGGGGCACTAGATCAACGAAGGTTGCTGAAGCCAATGTCCACCACACCAACTCTTGGCAGGGCAGTTGTAAACCACCACGTGACAGATTTCGAATAAAAGTACTGTCCGCTTGCACTACATCTTCTGAGTTTTCAAGTTCTGGTACAACACGTAACAGATATCCCGCTACATATGCGGCAGCCCAGCGTTCACAGTCCGTGGTCTTAGAGTCTATATCAGAAAGGCGTTCAACAATAGCAAGGGTTTCCTCGGGTAATGGATAACGGCATGAATCACATGTTTTTGAATGTTCAGCTGCTGTAACGGCTTTGGGCATCTCATTTAAGTCGACCAACAATAACAAACTCCGTCCCCGAAAAGCCGCTTCAATGTCTTTCACAGTAAGAGAGAGATTTGAGCCCGTCATACCACGGAAACAGCCAAACTCACCTTCCAATCTGTTTTGGTTAATTGAACCACTTAAAACGTAATCATAGCCCCGCTGTAGTAAAAGGAATGACAATTCACGCAGTCCAGACGTTGTCTGCCATAATGCACACCCTGCTGTTAACACGCATTCGTGCCTAAACGAGAACTGCCCTGGCCCATGCGGGGATTGAACCCACGACCTCCTTGAATTCATTGCAACCACTACACCAAGGTGGACCTCAATAAACGTATAAACACAATTGAATTGAATGTAAGATCGATGTTCAGACCGAATAGCTCGTCGTGTCCTAAAACTAATCATATTCGTATCATATTCATTACAGAAACTCCTAAATTCCTTTAATATGAAATAATTCTTCAATTTCTTTTATTTTATGTTATTACAATATGTGCGATTATGCTGAAGACATTATTTAATTTGTATTACCTGTGGAATTCTGGTGAATTTATGTATATTCAAATGTGGCGCGAGCCACGTAGTCAGGGCGAGCTTTAGCGCACAATTATAATTAGTAAATAGGGTAAAATTTCATGTCTGTCTGTCTGTCTGTCTGTCTGTCTGTCTGTCAGTCTGTCTGTCTGTCTGTCTGTCTGTCTGTCTGTCTGTCTGTCTGTCTGTCTGTCTGTCTGTCTGTCTGTCTGTCTGTCTGTCTGTCTGTCTGTCTGTCTGTCTGTCCGTTCGCCCGTCCGCCCGTTTCACCCACCCAATTCATTCGTAAATAACTTTTGAAGATTTTATCAATTTTCAACCAAATTTTGTATGGAGATACTAGAGAAATAAAAAAATAAAATCCTCCCTCTTTAAAAAGGAAATTTCCGGCAGTTATTTATTATTTGCTGACTATCAACTTTTAGATGCCGATGCTGAATGTGTGTAACTTACGTTACTTACGTAAATAATGGTTGTCTTATGTTCTATAAATCATATAAATATCATTGGTTTGGTTGTTTCAGAGCCACTACCTATGGGACTGCGCCACAGAGTTAATATACTCAAGAGAGATCTAAAACACATTGCCAGTGACGCCGCTGAAGTCGCTAAACATGTAGCTAGCGGGGCTACTGATGTTGCCAAGCAAGTAGCTACTGAAGCCTCATCAGCTGCTTCCATAAAGGTAATTGTACCTAATGTTTGTTATATGTGTTTATTTGTTGGTATATATTCGTTTGATAAAACCCAGTTATATTCGTTTGGTACACAAAATGTATGGTATAACCCAGTTATATTCGTTTGGTACACAAAATGTTTTATATAACCCAGTTATAATCGTTTAATACACAAAATGTTTTATATAACCCAGTTATATTCGTTTGGTACACAAAATGTTTTATATAACCCAGTTATATTCTTTTGGTACACAAAATGTTTTATATAACCCATCAGTTATATTTGTTTGGTACACAAAATATTTTATATAACCCAGTTATATTTGTTTGGTACACAAAATGTTTTATATAACCCATCAGTTATATTTGTTTGGTACACAAAATGTTTTATATAACCCAGTTATATTCGTTTGGTACACAAAATGTTTTATATAACCCATTAGTTATATTTGTTTGGTACACAAAATATTTTATATAACCCATCAGTTATATTTGTTTGGTACACAAAATATTTTATATAACCCATCAGTTATATTTGTTTGGTACACAAAATGTTTTATATAACCCATCAGTTATATTTGTTTGGTACACAAAATGTTTTATATAACCCAGTTATATTTGTTTGGTACACAAAATATTTTATATAACCCATCAGTTATATTCGTTTGGTACACAAAATGTTTTATATAACCCAGTTATATTCGTTTGGTACACAAAATGTTTTATATAAACCATCAGTTATATTTGTTTGGTACACAAAATGTTTTATATAACCCAGTTATATTCGTTTGGTACACAAAATGTTTTATATAACCCATCAGTTATATTTGTTTGGTACACAAAATGTTTTATATAACCCATCAGTTATATTTGTTTGGTACACAAAATGTTTTATATAACCCATTAGTTATATTTGTTTGGTACACAAAATGTTTTATATAACCCATTAGTTATATTTGTTTGGTACACAAAATGTTTTATATAACCCATGATGTATATTTGTTTGGTACACAAAATGTTTTATATAACCCATCAGTTATATTTGTTTGGTACACAAAATGTTTTATAACCCATCAGTTATATTTGTTTGGTACACAAAATGTTTTATATAACCCATCAGTTATATTTGTTTGGTACACAAAATGTTTTATAACCCATCAGTTATATTTGTTTGGTACACAAAATGTTTTATATAAACCATCAGTTATATTTGTTTGGTACACAAAATGTTTTATATAACCCAGTTATATTCGTTTGGTACACAAAATGTTTTATATAACCCATCAGTTATATTTGTTTGGTACACAAAATGTTTTATATAACCCATCAGTTATATTTGTTTGGTACACAAAATGTTTTATATAACCCATTAGTTATATTTGTTTGGTACACAAAATGTTTTATATAACCCATTAGTTATATTTGTTTGGTACACAAAATGTTTTATATAACCCATGATGTATATTTGTTTGGTACACAAAATGTTTTATATAACCCATCAGTTATATTTGTTTGGTACACAAAATGTTTTATAACCCATCAGTTATATTTGTTTGGTACACAAAATGTTTTATATAACCCATCAGTTATATTTGTTTGGTACACAAAATGTTTTATAACCCATCAGTTATATTTGTTTGGTACACAAAATGTTTTATATAACCCATCAGTTATATTTGTTTAGTACACAAAATGTTTTATATAACCCATCAGTTATATTTGTTTGGTACACAAAATGTTTTATATAACCCATTAGTTATATTTGTTTGGTACACAAAATGTTTTATATAACCCATGATGTATATTTGTTTGGTACACAAAATGTTTTATATAACCCATCAGTTATATTTGTTTGGTACACAAAATGTTTTATAACCCATCAGTTATATTTGTTTGGTACACAAAATGTTTTATATAACCCATCAGTTATATTTGTTTGGTACACAAAATGTTTTATAACCCATCAGTTATATTTGTTTGGTACACAAAATGTTTTATATAACCCATCAGTTATATTTGTTTAGTACACAAAATGTTTTATATAACCCATCAGTTATATTTGTTTGGTACACAAAATGTTTTATATAACCCATTAGTTATATTTGTTTGGTACACAAAATGTTTTATATAACCCATGATGTATATTTGTTTGGTACACAAAATGTTTTATATAACCCATCAGTTATATTTGTTTAGTACACAAAATGTTTTATATAACCCATCAGTTATATTTGTTTGGTACACAAAATGTTTTATATAACCCATCAGTTATATTTGTTTGGTACACAAAATGTTTTATATAACCCATCAGTTATATTTGTTTGGTACACAAAATGTTTTATATAACCCATCAGTTATATTTGTTTGGTACACAAAATGTTTTATATAACCCATCAGTTATATTTGTTTAGTACACAAAATGTTTTATATAACCCATCAGTTATATTTGTTTTGTACACAAAATGTTTTATATAACCCATTAGTTATATTTGTTTGGTACACAAAATATTTTATATAACCCATCAGTTATATTTGTTTGGTACACAAAATGTTTTATATAACCCATCAGTTATATTTGTTTGGTACACAAAATGTTTTATATAACCCATCAGTTATATTTGTTTGGTACACAAAATGTTTTATATAACCCATTAGTTATATTTGTTTAGTACACAAATTGTTTTATATAACCCATCAATTATATTTGTTTGGTACACAAAACTTTCAATTTGTTCGTTTCTATAGTTACCATCGGCATTGACGTCATCTGGTGAAGATCTCGGCAAAGGGACAGACGATACCATTGCACCGACAATAACCCAAGCTGAGAAGGAAGCTTCGCAAGAAACGTACGAGGTAAGCAGGCTGTATGAGGGTTGTGTGTGTTAAGCTTATCTCACAAAATGCCACTTATTCCGAGAACTGAGTAGTTTGTGTGATTCGGTGCCGTTTATAATTCTGCTGAGGTTAATTATTGACTTCGGAATGGGCAGCCCTTCAAAGTGACATTAATTATTTGGGATACAATTATGTTACACATGATTGCAACAAAAGTCACCATTGTAAATGAGCATATTTTGTTTCTGACAGCCTCTATAACTAACTTTACCAACCCCACCCCCCCCCCCCCCCCCCCAACCCCCTCCCCTTTTCTATTGATCCGTAGTACCGGTTAAAGTGCCAGGTAGGCAGTCCACGCATTCGATTGTGTTTTTGATCAGGAGCAAAGCTTAAATCAAATATCTACATCATCATAGGTCATCATCTACAGTAAGTAATTTAGATAAATTTCTGCCAATATTGCCATAACGGCCCTTCCGTCCTACGGGTACGCCTCTCATGAAACCTGCAATTCTTATTACCTGTCTACTAGAGCTTGGGGGACTGAACAGTTATGATGGCTTACAGTTCTGATGTACGAAGGCATCGAACCGATTATACAGAAGAGTCATCACATTATTATTCGTATAAAGGCAGTTGTTGCACTAATCAGCGAGTTATCCGTAGGTTATTGTTTTACCAAGGCAATAGGAATGGAGGCAGTTGACCAGATTGTGACGAAAGTCTCGTTAAATTAGTTCCGGGACCAGCCTATATAACATTGGTATGATCACGCAATGGTGTTGACCGGCCAGGATGTATCTCTCCGGGGTGCTGACTTCGGAATCACACCGGACAGCGAGATAATTACATGCGTAGGTTAGGTTAGCTATTACATCAGAAGATTCTCCACAAAGTACTTTATTTTATTATTGCTACTAAGCAGTAGTTACAGGAAATGGATGGGATTAGGGGGACAATGTCGTTAGAATCTTAACGCCAAGAGCAGCTGCTTTTGTAACCGCATTATAATAAACCCATGCTCATCAAACCTACACTAAATAATCACTTTAGTACAAAATCGCAGCCAGATAAGTTCTAGTAGCTCCTTTCACTGTATATGGTGACGATATGGTGACGTCATTGGATAAAATTAATAGCCGGGAAGTTCAACAATATCACTGTTCTCGTAGTAAGCAG
>JAUCBJ010003580.1:0-88026 GCA_032718475.1 Nemertoderma westbladi | reverse complement strand
CGTCCGACTGTCCGATTCCGAAAGCTGCGTCCGACTGTCCGATTCTGGAAGCTGCGTCCGACTGTCCGATTCCGGAAGCTGCGTCCGACTGTCCGATTCCGGAAGCTGCGCCCGACTGTCCGATTCCGGAAGCTGCGTCCGACTGTCCGATTCCGGAAGCTGCGTCCGACTGTCCGATTCCGGAAGCTGCGTCCGACTGTCCGATCCTGGAAGCTGCGTCCGACTGTCCGATTCCGGAAGCTGCGTCCGACTGTCCGATACCGGAAGCTGCGTCCGACTGTCCGATTCCGAAAGCTGCGTCCGACTGTCCGATACCGGAAGCTGCGTCCGACTGTCCGATACCGGAAGCTGCGTTCGACTGTCCAATTCCGGAAGCAGAGTCAGACTGTCCGATTCCGGAAGCTGCGTCCGACTGTCCGATACCGGAAGCTGCGTCCGACTGTCCGATTCCGGAAGCTGCGTCCGACTGTCCGATTCCGGATTCTGCGTTCGATTGTCCGATTCCGGAAGCTGCGTTCGACTGTCCGATTCCGGATTCTGCGTCTGTCCGGAGGCTTTCCCCTTCCGGCGACATCCCCGCCAGAGGAACGATGGTCGAACGACGTCTCTGTAATCGAAGCGAGGTCCGACGCACCGGGGTTCCTCCATCCGGGGAGTTTTTTTTTTGGTGTTACGGTGAACGTGGAGTCGATGGTTGCGTTACACACCGGTACAGGAGGGTAGAATCGTTTCGACTGTACGATTCCGGAAGATGCGTTCAACTGTCCGATCCCGGAAGCCGCATCCGACTGTCCGATTCCGGATTCTGCGTTCGATTGTCCGATTCCGGAAGCTGCGTTCGACTGTCCGATTCCGGATTCTGCGTCTGTCCGGAGGCTTTCCCCTTCCGGCGACATCACCGCCAGAGGAACGATGGTCGAACGACGTCTCTGTAATCGAAGCGAGGTCCGACGCACCGGGGTTCCTCCATCCGGGGAGTTTTTTTTTGGTGTTACGGTGAACGTGGAGTCGATGGTTGCGTTACACACCGGTACAGAAGGGTAGGGCAGTAGGGTCGTTTAGTTGCAGCATCCGATAATTCGCGGGCGGATACGCTTTGGTTCATTGTGTAGCGATTCGTCATCTGGTCCATCAGTCCTTGTCAGTCCGTGGTAGGCCTATCCATTCTGCCATTACTGCATTATAAATGGTACTGCAGTACTGTAATACTGCTGTAGCCGGTAGCTGTACTGGTATACATCCTGACATCTGTACGTACATGTACCGGTAGGCCTATTTTCAGTTTTTTAGATATGCTGGATTGCTGCTTACTATTTTTGATAGTTTTCTATCTGGTATCTGCCTATGTTTGATTCTATATTTAAAATTCAATGTTGTCGATTTATTGGATAGGCAGTTATTTT
The DNA here is from genome assembly GCA_032718475.1 of Nemertoderma westbladi. NCBI lineage: Eukaryota > Metazoa > Xenacoelomorpha > Nemertodermatida > Nemertodermatidae > Nemertoderma > Nemertoderma westbladi. The sequence continues at coordinate 86,623 of JAUCBJ010003580.1, read as the reverse complement.
TCGGTAGGCCTACCTATTTTTTTCCTATTTTTTTTATCATTTTACCGGTACCTATTTTTTTCAAATTATTTTTTTTACTTATTTTATTGTTCTTTTTACCTATTAATACTGTAATATTTCGACATCCAGATTGCCAGAATGTCAACTAGCAGACAGGTAGAGAAAACCTGAGTTTAACATAAAGGAGCAGGTTACACGTTCGTGGGGCCTTCGCGCAGCACGAGGCCCAGTTATGAGATACAAATTAAAACTGAGCGACTGTATCACAAAATCAGTATTTGAGAAATTTACCCACACCACCAATCAATTAAAGAAAGGGGTACAGTACGTGTTCAGCCCTTTTAATCTGCACCCCCCCCCCCCCCACCCTTCCCACCCACCAATACATAACCGCGACATCTACCACCCACGGAAGGGTAGCACGAACTTATTTCCAATCGCACGTTCAATATGCAAAGCCAGGTGGTTTATAGGAATATAATAAACGCAGTACTCGTTTTCATTATAAGCCTCGTTGCGTTCGTCCTGTTTTGAATTTAAATATATTTCTTAAACGCAGGCTAGGACGATCTTTATAATAATAATAACTAGGGATGCGATCAATGTGTGAAGCCAGGTGGTTTATATAATAATATAGTCAACGCAGTACTCGTCTTCTTTATAAGCCTCGTTGTGCTCGTCCTGTTTTGTATTTAAATATATTTCCTAAACGCAGACTGACGATCTTTATAACTACCGATGCGTTCAATAGGCGCAGCCAGGTATGGTTTATAGGAATATAGTCTACGCAGTACTCGTCTTCATTATATGCCTCGTTGCGCTCGTCGCTCGTCCTGTGTTGTCATAAAATATTTTTCCTAAACGCAGACTGACGACCTTTATACAGTTATAACTATGCGAAGTTTCGAAACTGTGCGAGTAACTGCTGATACATCTATGTGGAGATGTGTGATACAACGCCAACGCATCGTATGCCGATGTAGTAATATGGGTATTGAAATAATATTAAATCAATGTACACTCTTAAAGCTGCAGCGAAAAAATGTAGCTAATTTCCTTGGTTACATATAAAATAATAAAATTATTTTTAAGAACATTAATTTTACTACTTTACAAAAATTCAATTAAAAAATAACCAGACAAATACATTGTGGAATAAACTATTTCATATATAAGCCTACACAACAGCCATGCCATGGATAGTATTTATGTTATTATATCTGTCATTTACCTGAGATAGCAATACAACATTTATAGTAGAGTCAATAGGAATTGGAATACAGGAAGGATGGTGGGATGTGGGATTTAAAGAATGCTGTCTGGGCTGGAATAGCAATACTGGTTGCCTATTACAATTCCTCTCTGGTTAGTCTACAGCCACAACTCCCAGCCAGCTAGCTCCACACCAGCAGAGACTTGACCAATAATCATTCCCAGCAACTGGCTGCCTTACACACACATCCTTCCATCTATGTACCAGCATGTTGGCCAATAAATGAGCAGTATTTAATGAGAATCAATTTTTTATGCCGTTTTAATTACTTTAGATCAATTAAAGACACAATTATTAAAGCAAATCACTTGAACTAATTAAAAACTATAATAGAATGGGGTATGTGGATTACATCTGTATAATTTTTAAGTATAATTATTGAAGTCTTATACTGTAAAACAATTAATTTCCTTTAACAGGCAGGTTGAAAGTGCTGTTTTTACCGTAATCAATTTAATTAACTAATTAACTGCTATTATCTTAGCTTCTCGAAGGCCACACGAAAATTCAACTTGGAAAATTTCTAAACTTTTGCCAAACAACATGTGTACCAAGTTTGGATAGATTTCATCGAAGATTGGCCGAGTTATTAACGTTTAAAATTGAACAAGAACGACAGAACGACACGTTCTTGGGGCCTTTGCGCAGCACGAGGCCCAGTTATTAGATACAAATTAAAATTGAGCGACTGTATCACAAAATCAGGTTTTGAGAAATTTACCCACACCACCAATCAATCAAAGAAAGGGGGACAGTACGTGTTCACCCCTTTTAATCCGTGGCTCGCCCCACAGGTTGATTAATGGTACCACTACGCTAAGGCTCACTCACTTCGTGGCTCGACCCACAGGTTGATTGATGGTACTCCTACGCTAAGGCTCACTCACTTCGTGGCTCGCCCCACAGTATTATGATTACAACATAATATAATTATAGTTTGAAGTTGTCTAGAAAATTTTGCGTACACCACCGGGACTACCCTCACACTAATTGATTATCAGACATAACAAAAAGCTTTTACTTGACTCGTACTGTCTCCTACGACCTGCTTCACGGGCCGCTAGGCCCGCCTCTAGTATTATGTTTCAATTCCATTTGTATCTTCTCCTTTTTCGTTCTTTTTCGTGCTCTTCAAATATCCATATTACATAGTTTATTTATTTTTTCTACCAATCAGAAATCTGCTTAATTTAGTTGATTTATTTTTTAAACCAATCAGAATTAACTTAATTTAGTTTTTTTATTTTTTCTACCAATCAGAAATCTGCTTAATTTAGTTGATTTATTTTTTAAACCAATCAGAATCTACTTAATTTAGTTTATTTATTTATTTCAGTTGTTGGTGTTGTTGTTGTTAATTTCACGTTATGTTTTGGTATTAGGGATTGATACGACCCCAGTAGCTTAGGCAGAATACCTAAGGACTGTGGTAAATCTAAGGTTGAGAGTAGGCTAGTGCTAAGGTCACGAGTAGCGTGGAGGTGAGGAAGGGAGTAGCTGGGTATAACTTTTCGCCGTATCCGTATCCGTACGCATTTGCCGTATCCGTATGCACATACGCGTATGTAATGGATTCCTATGGAGAATAATCCGTATGTGATTTTAAAGATTAGGCGCATTGCGGACCAGTAAGAAGTGCACAACACACATGCAGACTGAAGACAGTTAGGCCTACTTAAAGCTAAGTGATTTAAAGAGTGTGGCTGCCGCTACCTTATGTCAAATAAACATTGTAGGTCCAGGATGAGTGACAGATGATGTCCCTCAGTCCCGGGATGCGCCACAGCGCTTGTTTTATTGTACTAACTGACACCTGGCCGCCCGGTTGGACTTAGATTAATTACTGGCACCCGGTTGCACTCGCAGACACGTGGTTTGACTAACTGGCACTAGGTTGGTCTTGTTGGCACTTGGCTGCATAGGGCCTGCTATGGTTAACTAAACACTGGCCCCGAAAAGGCGAAAGTAAAGGTATATTATTATATGTCAATAAATTCACAAAGAAGGACAGACTGACACGACGGTTGAATTGAATGAATGAATGTGTTTTGTGAATGGGTTTTCAATATCTGTGCGACTGTTGATTCCCTTAGCATTCTCATTGCTGCTTCTATCAGTCTATATACTATGTATGTTAGTGCCATATACTGTAGCAACCAACAACATTCTATAGCCAGGTTGGTGGAAAAACAGTTCAAAAATAAATCACGGTTGGCTAGTTTTCCAAGCGGCGTCAAGACGAGTTAACTGGTTAATAGGTACTGCACTGCTGGCGCATCCCGGGGCTGCATCCCGGGCACAGCCCATGACTTTCTTGAGACGCATTTTAAAGGACACTGGCCTTGAAGATGCGGATGATCTAGCAAATGTCATGGGTGATAGGGAGTTGTGGCGGTGCAATTTTGTTGACAAGCCGGCACAGCATTCTTAAAAATGCAGCTGCAATGCAGCATGCCGATCCTAGTAGTAGTAGGACACCGGCTGTCACTCATCCTGGACATGTCCTGCATTGTTTATTTCACATAAGGTAGCAGCAGCCACACGCTTTACAGCTTTAAATCACTTAGCTTTAAGTAGGCCTACCTGTCTTCAGTCTGCATGTGTGTAGTGCACTTCTTACTGGTCCGCAATGCCTAATCTCTAAAATCACATACGGAGTATTCTCCATAGGAATCCATTACATACGGCACAATTTTTTTTTCAATTCAATTCAGTTTATTTTCCAATAATATTTCCAATAATAACAATATACATACATACACAATGGGAATACTTAAATTGTTACAAATTGATAATTTTATTAATTTAGACGGATGGAGACAGCGTGTAGCACGGTGGTGCTAGTAATCGCTGCCACCTTTAAGTATGGTGGTATGGCAATACAATAAGAGATAATATCCTTAAATTACAAGTATTGATCGGCAAGACAACGAGTTCTAAGAGTAAAGCAGGGCAATATTAAGAAAAAAGTGTATATAATATATTAGCGACCAATGATATAACTATGAAACCTTAAATGTTAAGATATTTATAATGTTAAATATAAATACAGTAAAAGAAGTCGTGGAAGTCCTCTATACTGACGCGGCTTACTTAGAGGTGGAATGTTTTGATTGGTGGAATATTTGATGTAATTTAGATTAATTTTTTAATTTGGCTATTCAGAACCTAATGAGATAATATGATTTTAAATTTAATTTAAAGAGTGTTTAATTTAACTAATAGTAATATAAAATTTAGGGTGTTAATTTTTACCGATAGTATACCAAAATTCAAATATTTATCCCCAGTATTAATCTGAATATTCAAGGACCCAATGGGCGAAAGCGTGACCCCGCGCCCGGGTAGAACATGGCATCCCACCGGATACAGGCGTGACCCCGCGCCCGGGTAGAACATGGCATCCCACCGGAGACAGGCGTGACCCCGCGCCCGGGTAGAACATGACATCCCACCGGATACAGGCGTGACCCCGCGCCCGGGTAGAATATGGCATCCCACTGGATACAGGCGTGACCCCGCGCCCGGGTAGAATATGGCATCCCACCGGATACAGGCGTGACCCCGCGCCCGGGTAGAACATGGCATCCCACCGGAGACAGGCGTGACCCCGCGCCCGGGTAGAACATGGCATCCCACCGGATACAGGCGTGACCCCGCGCCCGGGTAGAACATGGCATCCCACCGGAGACAGGCGTGACCCCGCGCCCGGGTAGAACATGGCATCCTACCGGATACAGGCGTGACCCCGCGCCCGGGTAGAACATGGCATCCCACCGGATACAGGCGTGACCCCGCACCCGGGTAGAATATGGCACCCCACGCACGGATAGTACAATAAAACACATTCCGAATGATGCTACGCCTACTGGTTGGGTATATATCGTTGTGTAACTACTATTTATAAAGAGTCCAGAAGATTAAGCTTAAGCTTCCTGCAGAAGAGTGGCTTATTTGGTAAATTTTTAAGTTTATCGTTGACAGATTTCCAAATGACAGGACCTTGATATTGCAGGGAATTTTGTCCGACGAGCAGTCGAACGCGTGGGATAAAATAATTATCGTGTGTAGCCGAGCGGGTGCCATAAGAGTGTACACTACTAGTTCGCTGAAAAAGATGTGCCAGGGGTGAAAAACCTTTGTTGACGTCATACATTAATTTTGCTACTTCGAATTTATAAAGTTTATCTATTGGGAGAATTTTTAATTTTTTGTATAGTGGTGCAGAGGATGCCTGATAATGACTAAAAGTAATTGTACGTACAATTTTGTTGGTTCTAGTTCTAAGCGGGCGTAATATCGAAGCAAAAGTATTTCCCCATAAGGCAATGGCGTATTGTAAATATGGTTGAATTAAAGATGTGAAAATAAGACACAAAATTCTTAGGGGAAATATATGTCTCAATTTATATAATAGTCCGCTAGTTTTAGATATTTTTTTAAGAATTAAATTGATGTGTGGCTTCCAAGACAGTTCATTATCAATTTGCACCCCCAAATATTTAGCACTGGTTACTTTGGTAATATTAGTGTCATTGATTATTGCATTAGGTAAAGTGTTGACCCCATATGACTTACTATTGGAGTAAATACAGTATTCGGTTTTTTTTATATTTAAGGTTAGCTTATTGTCAGTCAACCAGTCTGAAAGTCTGCTTAGGTTACTGTTCAGAGTCGATAATGCGAGAGGTAAGGATTTAGAGCTATGACGTAAGGTAGTATCGTCTGCGAATAGAGTGGTAGTTACATCGAGAGAGTTGGGTAGGTCATTTATATAGAGTAAGAAAAGTAGGGGACCTAGTAAGCTGCCTTGGGGTACACCAACTGTTATAGATCTGGACGTAGATATAACTGAGCCAAGGGAAACTTGCTGGAGACGGTTGGTGAGGTAGTCAGTGAACAGATTTAATTGACACCCACGAACTCCATAACAATCAAGTTTTTTTAAGATGATTTTGTGGTCGAGGGTATCAAAAGCTTTTTTTAAGTCTATGTAAACCACACATGAAGATTCACCGGAGTCAAGTGCTTGTCTTAAATTTTCAACGATATCCAAAATTGCGTACATAGTTGTGTATTTTTTACGAAATCCATACTGTTGACGTGATAAAATATTAAAGCGTTCTATATATGAAATTAATTGTGTGTATATTATTCTTTCATAAATTTTACTGAATATGGGCAAGATAGATATGGGTCTATAATTATTACGATCCGCAGGGGTACCACCTTTATATACTGGGATTACTTTAGCTAATTTTAAACTGTCGGGAAAAAAACCATTGAATTATTGACAAATTGATTAAGTATGATAAATGGGTGGATAACAATTCAGAACAAAGCTTAACTAAATATACTGGAAATGGATCGTTTGTTGATGAATTAGAATTAAGATTTAATAAATAATATTGAACCTCAACGGGGGTGGTTTCTACAAGAGTAAATGAGTTAGGTCGACCATGACGAATATGCTTAGTAGGGGAGCGGTTTGAAGCAGGGATATCATGTCGTAATTTTGTGCCGACGGTTGAAAAATGCTCGTTAAGTGAATTGGCAATTTCATAGGGGTCTGTAATATTTGTGGTACCAGAGGGTGTAGTTACTGAGAGACGTTTTGGCACAGAGGATTTATTTGACCGGTTTAGTGCTGAATTGATAGTTCTCCACGTTTTTTTAATGTCAGACTGATTTTTTTGGAATTGTTTAGAGAAGTATTCCTTTTCAGCTCGTCTTAATAATGAAGTTAATTTGTTACGGTATGTTTTATAAAAGTTGTAATTTTCTTGAGATCGTTTAGAAACATATTTAGAATAGAGCCGATTTTTGTTATTTATGCACTTTACTAGGTTCTGAGATAGCCAGGGTTTTTTTGGGGTTGTACGTTTAGAAAGTCGTTTGGCTGGTAGGTGATTGGCACATATTGTTTTGAAGTTCTTGTAAAAAACGGAATACTTTTCTTTTACTGGAATATGGTCAGAGTTATAATTGTAGAGGGTCGCGTTTCTTAAATCAGTCATAAAATTATTTTTATTGAATTTTGAATAATCGTAGACATAGGTCACTTCAGGTGTGTCAAAATGACAAGAGTACTTAGAAAGAAGTAGGAATGTCGGTAAATGGTCAGTTGTACCAGTATCTGTAAGGAAAACTCCCGGATGACAAATTCCATCAGTAACGTTACATAAAATATGATCTATTAAGGATTTAGAATGATCTGTTATACGAGTTGGATTATTTACTTGTTGGGAGAAACCATTTGAATTTATTAGCTGAAGATAATCTCGAGATTCCGTAGTATTTCTAAGTAGATCTATATTATAGTCACCTGTTATAATTGTGTCGTATTTTTTATCATTCAGTGTATGTAATAACTGGTCTAGCTTAGGTGCAAAATTATCATAACTATAAGAACCAGGTCTATAAATTGTGCCAATTATCAAGGGTTTTTGGTTAGATTTTCGTTTAATTTCTACCCAACAGTTCTCCATATCTGACACCTTTAGATCATCACTACGGTCAGTAACTGTTAGTTCCTGGCGGACGTAGATAGCACAACCTCCCCGTTTAATGATTTTACCGCGTTTAGTTACCTTAATTACCCTATTATCGGTGAATGGACCTATATAACCTTCAATATTTATTAAATTAGTGGGGTCATCATCGGCCAAAAACGTTTCGGTGAAAGATAGCACATCAAATTTGGTTTCTAAAGATTGTAAATAATCAGTTATGGCCGAAAGATTTTTTTTCAGACTTCTACAGTTTAAATGGTATATTGAAAAATGATCAGAAGAGTTAATTTCATTAAGTTTAGCTGATAATTTATTTGTATCAAAATAGCCGGAAGTATCAATATTACTCATAATGTTATTTTCAGGATCAATACTGGAAAAAATATTTGAGTTATAATTTGAATCATTTTGGGCATTCTCACATTTTTCAGTGTTAAATATGTCAGCGTCATCTTCAGCCACATCAGTAAAGGGAAATGTTTCACTATAACAGTATATGCACATTGGGGAGTTCACATAAAAAAGTTGGTCTGCTGTAAGGTGTGAGCCACAAGGGAGGTGGTAAGTGGTAGAACAATTATTACAATGAAAAATATTATCAGATTTTTTAAAATTAGAAAAGCAGAACCCGCAGCTTGCCGAATCAACATCACAACTAAACATATGGTACTTATATTTTAATTACAAGTTAAAAAAGTAAATGCAGTTGTTTCCTCACGCAATTACATGTGGTAGCAGTAGCAGTCAGATTAATGAGAACCTTATAAAAATATACATACACAATACACAAACTTAGAAAAAAAAAGAACTTAGAAAATTTAATCGTATCGTGATGGCTGAGTTAGCGCCTTTTTATTGCCATGCGATGCTATGTCAAAAAGTCAGCATTATAGTTTATATTTTAAATTGTATACCGGTATATATCCTTACATTATGGTATATACTAATATAGAAAGAAAAAACTGAGAAAATTTCATCATATATTTCAGAATACCGACATTATAGTTTTAATTGTATTAAGCGGATCTTTGTAATAATTATAATAATGACGTAGCCCATATAATAACATAGAAAGAAAAAAAAAAAGAAAAAAACTAAGAAATTTTCATCATATTTCAAAAAGCTGACAGCTTTTTGTGATAATTATAATAATGACATAGCCTATATAATAACATGGAAAGAGAAAAAAAAACGAAAAAACTAAGGAAATTTCATCATATCTAAAAAAGCCGACAGCTCTTCTGCTCTTACAGCTGAGCTAAATTAGATAGAGCCACATATAATACAAAAGAGAAATAATTTCGAATATACTCGGGTAAGCGGTACATAATATAAAGCAAAAAACCTTCAAGTTGTAGGGAAGAAATACAGCCTGTTCCTATGCGATTATCTCAGACTCCGCATCCGAGGTAGGCGAATGTGCTAAGGATTCGTCGAGAACTTCGTAGGAGTTTGTAGACTTTGCAGTGTCGGGAGGAACTGATCCCTTTCGCGTTGTCACTCCTTCCGAACGTGGAGGTCTCCGTCTGCTAACGGGCTGCTGCCAGTCGGTTACGGCAGCAGTGGCAACGACAGGTATATGATCACCAACCACTGGGCGTTGTAACTTCTTGATATCAGCTTCATTCAGAATAAGGATTGGTTTACTTTCGGGGGTGAGTTTCGCGTAAATGTTTCCGGAACGGGTGTACGCTCTATCAATTGCCTTTTCTGACTTTAAGCGAAACAGGTTGCGGAGAAGCTGGGAGCGATAAGCAGTGAGGTGGTCAGTGAAATATAGACTACCATGGAATTTCAGAAGTTTATCCTTAACTTCCTTTCGGAACACAGAATATCTGGAAGAGTGGCCTATAAATCTTATCAGGATTGGGCGGGTACCGGTAGACCTACGATCGGAGACTCCCATACCAGCACCTAAGCGATGGACTACGTCGACTGAACTTGGAGGGATGTCGCAGATGTCGGATAGAAGCCGAATGACGTAGTCTCTATCGCTGATTGCAGAAGATTGCGGGGCACCATGTAGAAGTACGTTATTGCGTTTTCCATACTGCTCCAGAGAATCGTGATTCTTAATAGATTCCTCAAGTTTTGCAGACAGCCGTAAATTATCTTGTTTGAGAGCAATGTTCTCTTTCTTAATTTCCTGAATTTCATTAAGGCTGGACTTTATCTCTTTGATATCGAGACTAACTATTTTTAGTAGTTCTTCCAGCTTGTCAACCTTATGTTCAATATCAGGGTCATTAGACAACTGTTTATGTTTTGGCCCCATTGTTGGTTGTTTAGGTTACCAGTACCGGTATGCAGTATGGGTAGCCCTGGTATATTTAAGTAGTTCCTCAAGTTGGGTAAATTACTTACCCTGTATAACAGTATAAGATTGGCTGGAATACAGGCAACAGGAATAGCGAATGTTAATTATTGAATTATAATGCCATTTATGTGTATTAACGGGTAGATCGACTCTCAGACTGCTACAGTGCTAAGTACCTACCGGTACTGCATTATTTCCAGTATACTCACTGATACCAGAATCAGAACCGTTATTCTTTTCGCGAACCGTATGCACATACGCGTATGTGCATACGGATACGGCAAATGCATACGGATACGGATACGGATACGGCGAAAAGTTATACCCGAGAGTAGCTTGCTTAGGTGGATGGTAGGAAAAACCCGGCTTTCTATTGGATGTTATAAATAGCTTACATAGTTTTAAACTAGCTAGTACAGTAGTTCCCTTGGTTGTGGAGATGGGAAATCATATACTGGGATAGGCTCCTAAGTTAACCCAACAAAACAACTAAACTTGTAATTAATTATTGATTACAGGCAAGGATTAGTGAGGAATTTTTAAATTTCATTAAAGGTTTACGTTTAATTAAACGAGTATCCGTTAATCGTGTTATATTGACAAATAAATTATATACAGTATTTGTCTATACTTGTGAGTAAATTAATAAACTTTCAATAATGTGTCATGACTTCAAATGCATCCACGAGTACCGTGTTTTGATACGGGAATTAGCAAATGGAGGACTGCCATTTATTGGGGGGGGGGGGGGGGGGGGATTTCCAGCAATCCCGCAGTCAAGTACGCCCATCATGTGCAACACATGCGTGCATGTACTATATGTAGTACTGTAGTGCATGGTCTTGCTCGTGTGGGTGGACCACCGAACAGTTGCGAATTTTAGACTAAAGAAGACAATTGTTTAAAATGTATTGTTATTTGGTAATCCGATACTCACATTGCACATATATAGTAATATATTGTATAATTACAATATTAAAAGTTAAGTTACAATAATACTTTGGACAATGGCGTGGCTAGTATTATAGCCCAATGTATTGTCTGGGAGTGCGTGAAAAAAAGGAGGGGGGGAGGGGATATTACTATTATGTGAATTGTGAGGTGTGAGATTGTTACTGTTAATACACAAATAATTAATTATTCTACGTTAATCACCTGCACATTTCTATAGTTTCACTGTTGTTCCGATGCTGTTCCAGGTATATAAAACTAAACTAATGAGTCGAGTTATGAAATAAATAAAATATAAAATATTGGATTGAAATGGTTATGGAAAATTTGTAAGATCTATGTTTGATTGATTGATTAATGTGTACTTTAATATTATTAGAAGGTGACGTTTAAAGTGTTTCGAAAAGGGTACTGTATTTTAGCCACGGGGCAGCAGAGGGGACAGAGATCCATATTGTTGGCCCTGAAAACTAATGGATCTTTGAGATTAACATAGCCTTGTCTTAAGGGTAGATACGTTGATAGCTAGACGTAAAGGATAATTGTTTACTAAAGATATTTTAGTAAAATAGATCCAATAGTTGAGGTTGGTGGTATTATATTATTAGATATAATAGGCTGCTCCCAAATGACTACAGCTTATTGCCTTGAGGTATAGATGAGAGCCAATAAGAGACAAACGAAGATGCCCTAACTGCTATAAATACATTGCAAACTTCAATAAAATACCTGACGGATTCGTTCATAAAAATATATTTTGAGGGGACACGACCATGACCTACTATAACACGACCCATATGCAATCTGCCATATGTGGTGTCCTTACATTAATAATAAATCAATTTTGGAACAATATAACGACACTAAGAGGAGCTGAATGACTTTACTAAACGTGTAAGATGATTTCGCAAGGCCTATTTATTATTAGTTGAATAAGTTAAATTTGTTTAAGTTAATCTATAATGTACAATGCTCTATATTATGTATACTACATGTTCTCATACTGTATACTGTACTGTAATATTAATATTGATGTTTCAATATTTACAAATGTATAAAAATTATAATAAAAATATGTATGGTTCAAAAATACATTGTTGCGTTTTTCCTCCCTCTCTGGTCATTTTTCCGCGTAATTCTTTTCCCCCCTTGTTTACAGTCTGTTTTACCCCAGCCCTAGCTCAGTTGGCAGAGCGTGGGACTTTGAATCTCTAGGTACCGTGTTCAATTCCCCATTCCGGTGAATGTTTTTATGTTGTATAAGATTGGTAGTAAGCCATTCAAGGAGACAGTTCATCAAGTAGACGCGGACCTTTGCGCGATTTTGCGCTTGTCCCTCTAGTCTTTTCTACTCCTTCCTAGGTTCTCTTTACTGCGTGAGTTAGCATTCTCATTTTGCTTTCATTATTTAGGTACACCTACAAGCGTTTGAATAAGTATATCCGTCGATATTGCACCAATTTCGCCGCAGTTATTCTTCAACTATGTAACGGTTTGTGGAACGAGCCACTCCCTGCGCGAGCAACGCACAGAGCCTTAGCGAACTGACACTGTTAGGGTATTAGGGGGTGGGCGAGCAACGCACAGAGCCTTAGCGAACTGACACTGTTAGGGTATTAGGGGGTGGGCGAGCAACGCGCAGAGCCTTAGCGAACTGACACTGTTAGGGTATTAGGGGGTGGGCGAGCAACGCACAGAGCCTTAGCGAACTGACACTGTTAGGGTATTAGGGGGTGGGCGAGCAACGCACAGAGCCTTAGCGAACTGACACTGTTAGGGTATTAGGGGGTGGGCGAGCAACGCGCAGAGCCTTAGCGAACTGACACTGTTAGGGTATTAGGGGGTGGGCGAGCAACGCGCAGAGCCTTAGCGAACTGACACTGTTAGGGTATTAGGGGGTGGGCGAGCAACGCGCAGAGCCTTAGCGAACTGACACTGTTAGGGTATTAGGGGGTGGGCGAGCAACGCGCAGAGCCTTAGCGAACTGACACTGTTAGGGTATTAGGGGGTGGGCGAGCAGCGCGAAGAGCCTTAGCGAACTGACACTGTTAGGGTATTAGGGGGTGGGCGAGCAACGCACAGAGCCTTAGCGAACTGACACTGTTAGGGTATTAGGGGGTGGGCGAGCAGCGCGAAGAGCCTTAGCGAACTGACACTGTTAGGGTATTAGGGGGTTGGTGAGCAACGCGCAGAGCCTTAGCGAACTGACACTGTTAGGGTATTAGGGGGTGGGCGAGCAACGCACAGAGCCTTAGCGAACTGACACTGTTAGGGTATTAGGGGGTGGGCGAGCAACGCGCAGAGCCTTAGCGAACTGACACTGTTAGGGTATTAGGGGGTGGGCGAGCAACGCACAGAGCCTTAGCGAACTGACACTGTTAGGGTATTAGGGGGTGGGCGAGCAACGCGCAGAGCCTTAGCGAACTGACACTGTTAGGGTATTAGGGGGTGGGCGAGCAACGCGCAGAGCCTTAGCGAACTGACACTGTTAGGGTATTAGGGGGTGGGCGAGCAACGCGCAGAGCCTTAGCAAACTGACACTGTTAGGGTATTAGGGGGTGGGCGAGCAACGCACAGAGCCTTAGCGAACTGACACTGTTAGGGTATTAGGGGGTGGGCGAGCAACGCACAGAGCCTTAGCGAACTGACACTGTTAGGGTATTAGGGGGTGGGCGAGCAACGCACAGAGCCTTAGCGAACTGACACTGTTAGGGTATTAGGGGGTGGGCGAGCAACGCGCAGAGCCTTAGCGAACTGACACTGTTAGGGTATTAGGGGGTGGGCGAGCAACGCGCAGAGCCTTAGCGAACTGACACTGTTAGGGTATTAGGGGGTGGGCGAGCAACGCGCAGAGCCTTAGCGAACTGACACTGTTAGGGTATTAGGGGGTGGGCGAGCAACGCACAGAGCCTTAGCGAACTGACACTGTTAGGGTATTAGGGGGTGGGCGAGCAACGCGCAGAGCCTTAGCGAACTGACACTGTTAGGGTATTAGGGGGTGGGCGAGCAACGCGCAGAGCCTTAGCGAACTGACACTGTTAGGGTATTAGGGGGTGGGCGAGCAACGTACAGAGCCTTTTATTATTATTATTATCACTCTATGTATTTATAAAAATTAAATTAAAAGTACATGAGGAGAGAAAACAACCAGGTTATTAAAATTAAACACTTATGGTTGCCCGAGCAGGCTCTAAAATTACACAAAAATACAGAAATATATTCTACAAAATAAAATTAAAATTAACGCAACAATGTCATAGTCTACGAATTTCTGAAAATTGATAAAAAAAAAATAATAAATAAATTTGGTGCAGTGAATAAAGATATCCTATTTACATTCAAAATAAAAAAGCATAAAACGGTGCAGTAGAATAGACAGAAGCAGTGCTGAAAATATAAAATCAAATAAATACAAGGGTACAGTAAACAGTAAGCTATGTGCAATAAAATATTCACAATAAAAATTGATTGTTATGATTCACAAAAATAATAAAAAAAAAAAAAAATAAAAATATGCGCATGTTTACATATTTCTATTAAATTTACAAAAAGATAGCAGGTCAAGGTCTTTAAGCTTTTTGGAAAATAAAAATTTACTTTCAGTATTGACAGTTTCCGATGGGAGCCAGTTCCAAATTGGAACTACTCGGTGGGCAAAATTATTCTTGCACATTAGAAGCCTCGACTGTTTATGGTAGAGTTTAAGCTCGTGACCTCTAAGTCCAGCTCTCGGCGCAATAGTGAAGAAATCGTTCAAATTTAAGTCGATATTACTGTAAACTATAGAATGTGCCATTTTTAAGTCAAAAATAACACGGCGCACTTCGAGAGGTTGTAGTTTTAATATCCTAATCCTATCTAAATAACCTACAGGTTCCAAATTGCACCGTCGAAAAAGTCGGCGCGTAAAATATCTTTGTACACGCTCAAGGAGATCAATTGCTCCAACATGATAGGGCGACCAAACAGAGGTGCAATATTCTAATAAAGGTCGTACATAGGATTTAAAAGCAGTGAGAAAGGCACGAGAATTATTTGTACAGAAGCATCTGAAAATAATATTTACAATCTTGAACGCCTTGGAAACTTGTTCACGACAATATAGGTTAAAATTTAAGTCACTGCACATGGTAATTCCCAAGTCCCTACACGATGCATTCAGTTTCAAAATACTACCGCACAACTGGTAAGTAATAGCACCATTATCTCGGCCGTATGTTCCTATTTGAAGCACATGGCACTTATGAGCTGCAACTTTCAATTGCCAAGTATCAGCCCAAGATTCCAAAATATGTAGAGCACGAATTAAATTAGTACAGTCGGTGACTACTGAATGCAACTTAACATCATCAGCGAACAAATTACACGTCACAAAATGCACCACATCTGGTAAGTCGTTAATAAAAATTATAAACAACATCGGCCCTAATACTGTTCCTTGAGGAGTGCCCGAAATGACGTCACATACGGTAGAAAAGGCATTACCACAACAACTTGTTGAGTTCGATTCGTTAAAAAAGCTGTGAACCATAATATAAGATTCCCAGAAATCCCATAACTGGCTAATTTAGCGATAAGTTTACTGTGCACCACCGAATCAAAAGCCTTAGAGAAATCAATATACACTACATCTATACTCTTTCTTTTATCTAGTAAATTGCACCATTCATTAACACAGTTCAATAGTTGGGTACAGGTCGAACGTTTTTTCAGGAAACCATGCTGTGCCTTGTTTATAAGTTTGTGCAAATATAAATACGATAACAATTCATCTTTAATGCACAATTCCATTACTTTACATGCTATGCAAGTAAGTGAAACAGGCCTGTAATTATAAGGGTCGGAAGCATCATTTTTCTTATACACAGGTACAACATATGCTGTCAACCAAATAGTAGGTAAAGCATGGCTGATGAAAGAAACCTGAAAAATAACCGATAATGGGGCAGCAAGACACGATGCAAGTTTTGAATACAAAAAGCTAGGAAAATTGTCTGGCGTTCGACTTGTTTTGGCACCAATTTTATTTAGCATAGCAAATACATTTACTGGAGAAAAATCGATAGTAGACTTATTGGCATTTAATGGGGCTCGCCTTGCAAACATGGGAGTATTCCCATTATCTACTGTAAAGTTTTCGGCGAAAACTTGGGAAAGAATATTAGCTTTCTCCAAGTCATCAACGACTGTAGCACCTTTGTATTTGAATGGGGAAATTCCTGATTTAAGATTACGTTTATTGTTTATGTAACTAAAAATGTCACTTAAATTACCAGATGAAAGAATGCGGTTTTCCCTAATGCAAGCAGCTCTAAAGGTAGCACGCGAGGCCGCTTTAGCACATTTTTTGTACTCCTTTTCACCATTGACAGTGTGGCGTCGCCGCCAAAGATGTTTCTTTTTACGTTGCAATAATCTTACAAACTCAGGGAAAACGTTATTCTTCTTACTTTTACAAACATTAAAAGGTATAAATTTCTTAATACCATTACTAATGATTGCACCAAACCCATCCCAAAAATCATTAACAGAGACACAATTTTCAAATAATAAATTCCAGTTAGTGTCATTTAAGTATTCAGAAAAACCTTCATAATTCCCTTGTTTAAAATCATAAAAACCAACATCGGATGTGGAATCAATACGATTAGATGATAAAATATTAAAAACAACAGTACTGTGGTCGCTAGTAGCAAACGGTTCAGTAACATCAATACTTGAAATAAAAATATCCTCAGTACAAAATACAAGATCTAAGATATTATTACCTGTTTCAGACTGTTATCTAAAAAACATTCAGAAAATAAATTGTAAGTAGCATTATCTGGATGTGACATATTTTCCCAATCAATGTCTGGCAAGTTAAAGTCGCCAACAACAGTACAAGGTTGCGAAGTATTACACAGAAAGGCAAGGCAATCAGAGAGAAGTTTATCAAGTTCTAACGATGCTCGATTAGGATTATTTGACCGGTAAACACAAATAAAACGGCTAGGGGAAGCTCCCACAAAGTCAAGCGCGACCAGTTCGACCTTATCAACGAAATTGGGGGGCAAATTGACCTGGACACACTTGATGTCCTTGCGAATCAGGATAGCAACGCCCCCGCCTAGAGAACCGCGATCACACCGAAAAACACGAAAGTTGTCTTCACAATTAATCATCTTGTCGCACACATCATCAGTAAGCCACGATTCAGTTATAGCAATTATTTCGTAACCGTCACAACGTTGCAGCTGTTCAAGGTCAGAAAGTTTTGACTTTATTGACCTTGCATTTATAAGGCAACAATTAGTAAAAGGATTGCGATGATGTTTCTCTCCTCCTACGCGTTTCCCGAGGGCGAAGTCGTGGACGGCACGTCTCGAGAGGGTGTAGTTGGAGGAGTTAGCCTGAACAGCCTTAGCGAACTGACACTGTTAGGGTATTAGGGGGTGGGCGAGCAACGCGCAGAGCCTTAGCGAACTGACACTGTTAGGGTATTAGGGGGTGGGCGAGCAGCGCGAAGAGCCTTAGCGAACTGACACTGTTAGGGTATTAGGGGGTGGGCGAGCAGCGCGAAGAGCCTTAGCGAACTGACACTGTTAGGGTATTAGGGGGTGGGCGAGCAGCGCGAAGAGCCTTAGCGAACTGACACTGTTAGGGTATTAGGGGGTTGGTGAGCAACGCGCAGAGCCTTAGCGAACTGACACTGTTAGGGTATTAGGGGGTGGGCGAGCAACGCACAGAGCCTTAGCGAACTGACACTGTTAGGGTATTAGGGGGTGGGCGAGCAACGCACAGAGCCTTAGCGAACTGACACTGTTAGGGTATTAGGGGGTGGGCGAGCAACGCACAGAGCCTTAGCGAACTGACACTGTTAGGGTATTAGGGGGTGGGCGAGCAACGCACAGAGCCTTAGCGAACTGACACTGTTAGGGTATTAGGGGGTGGGCGAGCAACGCGCAGAGCCTTAGCGAACTGACACTGTTAGGGTATTAGGGGGTGGGCGAGCAACGCACAGAGCCTTAGCGAACTGACACTGTTAGGGTATTAGGGGGTTGGTGAGCAACGCGCAGAGCCTTAGCGAACTGACACTGTTAGGGTATTAGGGGGTGGGCGAGCAGCGCGAAGAGCCTTAGCGAACTGACACTGTTAGGGTATTAGGGGGTGGGCGAGCAACGCGCAGAGCCTTAGCGAACTGACACTGTTAGGGTATTAGGGGGTGGGCGAGCAACGCACAGAGCCTTAGCGAACTGACACTGTTAGGGTATTAGGGGGTTGGTGAGCAACGCGCAGAGCCTTAGCGAACTGACACTGTTAGGGTATTAGGGGGTGGGCGAGCAGCGCGAAGAGCCTTAGCGAACTGACACTGTTAGGGTATTAGGGGGTGGGCGAGCAGCGCGAAGAGCCTTAGCGAACTGACACTGTTAGGGTATTAGGGGGTTGGTGAGCAACGCGCAGAGCCTTAGCGAACTGACACTGTTAGGGTATTAGGGGGTTGGTGAGCAACGCGCAGAGCCTTAGCGAACTGACACTGTTAGGGTATTAGGGGGTGGGCGAGCAACGCACAGAGCCTTAGCGAACTGACACTGTTAGGGTATTAGGGGGTGGGCGAGCAACGCACAGAGCCTTAGCGAACTGACACTGTTAGGGTATTAGGGGGTGGGCGAGCAACGCGCAGAGCCTTAGCGAACTGACACTGTTAGGGTATTAGGGGGTGGGCGAGCAACGCGCAGAGCCTTAGCAAACTGACACTGTTAGGGTATTAGGGGGTGGGCGAGCAACGCACAGAGCCTTAGCGAACTGACACTGTTAGGGTATTAGGGGGTGGGCGAGCAACGCGCAGAGCCTTAGCGAACTGACACTGTTAGGGTATTAGGGGGTGGGCGAGCAACGCACAGAGCCTTAGCGAACTGACACTGTTAGGGTATTAGGGGGTGGGCGAGCAGCGCGAAGAGCCTTAGCGAACTGACACTGTTAGGGTATTAGGGGGTGGGCGAGCAACGCACAGAGCCTTAGCGAACTGACACTGTTAGGGTATTAGGGGGTGGGCGAGCAACGCGCAGAGCCTTAGCGAACTGACACTGTTAGGGTATTAGGGGGTGGGCGAGCAACGCGCAGAGCCTTAGCGAACTGACACTGTTAGGGTATTAGGGGGTGGGCGAGCAACGCGCAGAGCCTTAGCGAACTGACACTGTTAGGGTATTAGGGGGTGGGCGAGCAACGCGCAGAGCCTTAGCGAACTGACACTGTTAGGGTATTAGGGGGTGGGCGAGCAACGCGCAGAGCCTTAGCGAACTGACACTGTTAGGGTATTAGGGGGTGGGCGAGCAGCGCGAAGAGCCTTAGCGAACTGACACTGTTAGGGTATTAGGGGGTTGGTGAGCAACGCGCAGAGCCTTAGCGAACTGACACTGTTAGGGTATTAGGGGGTGGGCGAGCAACGCGCAGAGCCTTAGCGAACTGACACTGTTAGGGTATTAGGGGGTGGGCGAGCAATGCACAGAGCCTTAGCGAACTGACACTGTTAGGGTATTAGGGGGTGGGCGAGCAACGCGCAGAGCCTTAGCGAACTGACACTGTTAGGGTATTAGGGGGTGGGCGAGCAACGCGCAGAGCCTTAGCGAACTGACACTGTTAGGGTATTAGGGGGTGGGCGAGCAACGCGCAGAGCCTTAGCGAACTGACACTGTTAGGGTATTAGGGGGTGGGCGAGCAGCGCGAAGAGCCTTAGCGAACTGACACTGTTAGGGTATTAGGGGGTTGGTGAGCAACGCGCAGAGCCTTAGCGAACTGACACTGTTAGGGTATTAGGGGGTGGGCGAGCAACGCGCAGAGCCTTAGCGAACTGACACTGTTAGGGTATTAGGGGGTGGGCGAGCAACGCACAGAGCCTTAGCGAACTGACACTGTTAGGGTATTAGGGGGTTGGTGAGCAACGCACAGAGCCTTAGCGAACTGACACTGTTAGGGTATTAGGGGGTGGGCGAGCAACGCGCAGAGCCTTAGCGAACTGACACTGTTAGGGTATTAGGGGGTGGGCGAGCAACGCACAGAGCCTTAGCGAACTGACACTGTTAGGGTATTAGGGGGTGGGCGAGCAACGCGCAGAGCCTTAGCGAACTGACACTGTTAGGGTATTAGGGGGTGGGCGAGCAACGCACAGAGCCTTAGCGAACTGACACTGTTAGGGTATTAGGGGGTGGGCGAGCAACGCGCAGAGCCTTAGCGAACTGACACTGTTAGGGTATTAGGGGGTGGGCGAGCAACGCGCAGAGCCTTAGCGAACTGACACTGTTAGGGTATTAGGGGGTGGGCGAGCAACGCACAGAGCCTTAGCGAACTGACACTGTTAGGGTATTAGGGGGTGGGCGAGCAACGCGCAGAGCCTTAGCGAACTGACACTGTTAGGGTATTAGGGGGTGGGCGAGCAACGCACAGAGCCTTAGCGAACTGACACTGTTAGGGTATTAGGGGGTGGGCGAGCAACGCGCAGAGCCTTAGCGAACTGACACTGTTAGGGTATTAGGGGGTGGGCGAGCAACGCACAGAGCCTTAGCGAACTGACACTGTTAGGGTATTAGGGGGTGGGCGAGCAACGCGCAGAGCCTTAGCGAACTGACACTGTTAGGGTATTAGGGGGTGGGCGAGCAACGCGCAGAGCCTTAGCGAACTGACACTGTTAGGGTATTAGGGGGTGGGCGAGCAACGCGCAGAGCCTTAGCAAACTGACACTGTTAGGGTATTAGGGGGTGGGCGAGCAACGCGCAGAGCCTTAGCGAACTGACACTGTTAGGGTATTAGGGGGTGGGCGAGCAACGCGCAGAGCCTTAGCGAACTGACACTGTTAGGGTATTAGGGGGTGGGCGAGCAACGCACAGAGCCTTAGCGAACTGACACTGTTAGGGTATTAGGGGGTGGGCGAGCAACGCGCAGAGCCTTAGCGAACTGACACTGTTAGGGTATTAGGGGGTGGGCGAGCAACGCGCAGAGCCTTAGCGAACTGACACTGTTAGGGTATTAGGGGGTGGGTCAATTTTTGCAAATCGTTGTTGTAGTAATCGTCGTCGTTACAATTCTAACATGCTAGTAACTGACAAGTTGAAAATTTGTAGATATCAATAAGACCAAAAGTTTATATTTTTATAGAGACTTTCAAAAACTATCAGTTCAACAGGCTCCCGATAGATGGCTACATTTCTAAACAATATAAGTCCTCCCATTTCTTTAATTTTAATTCCGTTTAAGCTGAAAACTTGGCAGATTTGTACTAGACCATTTAACTGTGTCATTCAAAGGAGGCTAATCCGTCTGCAGTTCTCCAGGCTGCCGCTAGAGGACGAAATATCTGAAAGTGAAAACCTTTCACGGTTTCCTCGATTTTAATTTAACGGAGGTTTCGTGTCGCTCACAATAGTTAACGGTTCCGTTAGCACTAACGGAACTTCCCGTCGCCCGCCCCTGCCCTGGGCATACAATATTTACAAAATAATAAGATACGACTAAATACGATACGAAATACTGGCATATATGTACTAGAAACCTGGCATATATGCACTAGAAACCTGGCATATATGTACTAGAAACCTGGCATATATGTACTAGAAACCTGGCATATATGTACTAGAAACCTGGCATATATGTACTAGAAACCTGGCATATATGTACTAGAAACCTGGCATATATGTACTAGAAACCTGGCATATATGTACTAGAAACCTGGTATATATGTACTAGAAACCTGGCATATATGTACTAGAAACCTGGCATATACGTACTAGAAATCTGGCATATATGTACTAGAAACCTGGCATATATGTACTAGAAACCTGGCATATATGCACTAGAAAACTGGCATATATGTACTAGAAACCTGGTATATATGTACTAGAAACCTGGCATATATGTACTAGAAACCTGGCATATATGTACTAGAAATCTGGCATATATGTACTAGAAAACTGGCATATATGTACTAGAAACCTGGCATATATGTACTAGAAAACTAGGCCTATATGTACTAGACACCTGGCATATATGTACTAGAAACCTGGCATATATGTACTAGAAACTTGGCATATGTACTAGAAACCTGGCATATATGTACTAGAAACCTGGCATATATGTAATAGAAACCGGGCATATATGTACTAGAAAACTGGCATATATGTACTAGAAACCTGGCATATATGTACTAGAAAACTAGGCCAATATGTACTAGACACCTGGCATATATGTACTAGAAACCTGGCATATATGTACTAGAAACCTGGCATATGTACTAGAAACCTGGCATATATGTACTAGAAACCTGGCATATATGTACTAGAAACCTGGCATATATGTAATAGAAACCTGGCATATATGTACTAGAAAACTGGCATATATGTACTAGAAACCTGGCATATATGTACTAGAAACCTGGCATATATGCACTAGAAACCTGGCATATATGTACTAGACACCTGGCATATATGTACTAGAAACCTGGCGTATATGTACTAGAAAACTGGCATATATGTACTAGAAACCTGGCATATGTACTAGAAAACTAGGCCTATATGTACTAGACACCTGGCATATATGTACTAGAAACCTGGCGTATATGTACTAGAAAACTGGCATATATGTACTAGAAACCTGGCATATGTACTAGAAAACTGGCATATATGTACTAGAAACCTGGTATATATGTACTAGAAACC
This sequence comes from Nemertoderma westbladi, assembly GCA_032718475.1. NCBI lineage: Eukaryota > Metazoa > Xenacoelomorpha > Nemertodermatida > Nemertodermatidae > Nemertoderma > Nemertoderma westbladi. The sequence continues at coordinate 63,883 of JAUCBJ010003580.1, read as the reverse complement.
TGGCATATATGTACTAGAAAACTGGCATATATGTACTAGAAACCTGGCATATGTACTAGAAAACTGGCATATATGTACTAGACACCTGGCATATATATACTAGAAACCTGGCATATATGTACTAGAAACCTGGCATATATGTACTAGAACCCTGGCATATGTACTAGAAAACTGGCATATATGTACTAGAAACATGGCATATGTACTAGAAAACTGGCATATATGTACTAGAAACCTGGTATATATGTACTAGAAACCTGGCATATATGTACTAGAAAACTGGCATATATGTACTAGAAACCTGGCATATGTACTAGAACCCTGGCATATGTACTATAAAACTGGCATATATGTACTAGAAACCTGGCATATATGTACTAGAAACCTGGCATATATGTACTAGAAACCTGGCATATATGTACTAGAAACCTGGCGTATATGTACTAGAAACCTGGAATATATGTACTAGAAATCTGGCATATATGTACTAGACACCTGGCATATATGTACTAGAAACCTGGCGTATATGTACTAGAAAACTGGCATATATGTACTAGAAACCTGGCATATGTACTAGAAAACTGGCATATATGTACTAGAAACCTGGTATATATGTACTAGAAACCTGGCATATATGTACTAGAAAACTGGCATATATGTACTAGAAACCTGGCATATATGTACTAGAAACCTGGCATATATGTACTAGAAACCTGGCATATATGTAATAGAAACCTGGCATATATGTACTAGAAAACTGGCATATATGTACTAGAAACCTGGCATATATGTACTAGAAACCTGGCATATATGCACTAGAAACCTGGCATATATGTACTAGACACCTGGCATATATGTACTAGAAACCTGGCGTATATGTACTAGAAAACTGGCATATATGTACTAGAAACCTGGCATATGTACTAGAAAACTAGGCCTATATGTACTAGACACCTGGCATATATCTACTAGAAACCTGGCGTATATGTACTAGAAAACTGGCATATATGTACTAGAAACCTGGCATATGTACTAGAAAACTGGCATATATGTACTAGAAACCTGGTATATATGTACTAGAAACCTGGCATATATGTACTAGAAAACTGGCATATATGTACTAGAAACTTGGCATATGTACTAGAAAACTGGCATATATGTACTAGAAACCTGGCATATATGTAATAGAAACCGGGCATATATGTACTAGAAAACTGGCATATATGTACTAGAAACCTGGCATATATGTACTAGAAAACTAGGCCAATATGTACTAGACACCTGGCATATATGTACTAGAAACCTGGCATATATGTACTAGAAACCTGGCATATGTACTAGAAACCTGGCATATATGTACTAGAAACCTGGCATATATGTACTAGAAACCTGGCATATATGTAATAGAAACCTGGCATATATGTACTAGAAAACTGGCATATATGTACTAGAAAACTGGCATATATGTACTAGAAACCTGGCATATATGTACTAGAAACCTGGCATATATGCACTAGAAACCTGGCATATATGTACTAGACACCTGGCATATATGTACTAGAAACCTGGCGTATATGTACTAGAAAACTGGCATATATGTACTAGAAACCTGGCATATGTACTAGAAAACTAGGCCTATATGTACTAGACACCTGGCATATATGTACTAGAAACCTGGCGTATATGTACTAGAAAACTGGCATATATGTACTAGAAACCTGGCATATGTACTAGAAAACTGGCATATATGTACTAGAAACCTGGTATATATGTACTAGAAACCTGGCATATATGTACTAGAAAACTGGCATATATGTACTAGAAACCTGGCATATGTACTAGAAAACTGGCATATATGTACTAGACACCTGGCATATATATACTAGAAACCTGGCATATATGTACTAGAAACCTGGCATATATGTACTAGAACCCTGGCATATGTACTAGAAAACTGGCATATATGTACTAGAAACCTGGCATATGTACTAGAAAACTGGCATATATGTACTAGAAACCTGGTATATATGTACTAGAAACCTGGCATATATGTACTAGAAAACTGGCATATATGTACTAGAAACCTGGCATATATGTACTAGAACCCTGGCATATGTACTAGAAAACTGGCATATATGTACTAGAAACCTGGCATATATGTACTAGAAACCTGGCATATATGTACTAGAAACCTGGCATATATGTACTAGAAACCTGGCATATGTACTAGAAAACTGGCATATATGTACTAGAAACCTGGTATATATGTACTAGAAACCTGGCATATATGTACTAGAAAACTGGCATATATGTACTAGAAACCTGGCATATATGTACTAGAACCCTGGCATATGTACTAGAAAACTGGCATATATGTACTAGAAAACTGGCATATATGTACTAGAAACCTGGCATATGTACTAGAAAACTGGCATATATGTACTAGACACCTGGCATATATATACTAGAAACCTGGCATATATGTACTAGAAACCTGGCATATATGTACTAGAACCCTGGCATATGTACTAGAAAACTGGCATATATGTACTAGAAACCTGGCATATGTACTAGAAAACTGGCATATATGTACTAGAAACCTGGCATATATGTACTAGAAACCTGGCATATATGTACTAGAAAACTGGCATATATGTACTAGAAACCTGGCATATATGTACTGGAAACCTGGCATATATGTACTAGAAATCTGGCATATATGTACTAGACACCTGGCATATATGTACTAGAAACCTGGCGTATATGTACTAGAAAACTGGCATATATGTACTAGAAACCTGGCATATGTACTAGAAAACTGGCATATATGTACTAGAAACCTGGTATATATGTACTAGAAACCTGGCATATATGTACTAGAAAACTGGCATATATGTACTAGAAACCTGGCATATGTACTAGAAAACTGGCATATATGTACTAGACACCTGGCATATATATACTAGAAAACTGGCATATATGTACTAGAAACCTGGTATATATGTACTAGAAACCTGGCATATATGTACTAGAAACCTGGCGTATATGTACTAGAAAACTGGCATATATGTACTAGAAACCTGGCATATGTACTAGAAAACTGGCATATATGTACTAGAAACCTGGTATATATGTACTAGAAACCTGGCATATATGTACTAGAAACCTGGTATATATGTACTAGAAACCTGGCATATATGTACTAGAAACCTGGCATATACGTACTAGAAATCTGGCATATATGTACTAGAACCCTGGCATATGTACTAGAAAACTGGCATATATGTACTAGAAACCTGGCATATATGTACTAGAAAACTGGCATATATGTACTAGAAACCTGGCATATATGTACTAGAACCCTGGCATATGTACTAGAAAACTGGCATATATGTACTAGAAACCTGGCATATATGTACTAGAACCCTGGCATATGTACTAGAAAACTGGCATATATGTACTAGAAACCTGGCATATGTACTAGAAAACTGGCATATATGTACTAGAAACCTGGTATATATGTACTAGAAACCTGGCATATATGTACTAGAAAACTGGCATATATGTACTAGAAACCTGGCATATATGTACTAGAACCCTGGCATATGTACTAGAAACCTGGCATATATGTACTAGAACCCTGGCATATATGTACTAGAAAACTGGCATATATGTACTAGAAACCTGGCATATGTACTAGAAAACTGGCATATATGTACTAGAAACCTGGCATATATGTACTAGAAACCTGGCATATATGTACTAGAAATCTGGCATATATGTACTAGAAACCTGGCTGCATGTTTCTGGAAGGTATATGCTGCTCCTTTGTTGCGAAGGTTATCCATCGGCAGTTCTTCAGTCTACCGCTAGTGGGATAAATGAAAATATTTTAGAAATGTCTGAAATGAAAAGCTTCAGCCATTTCTTATTATTATTTATAATCCTTTCTTCCTGATTGATACCTGGCACATATATTTTAGACCTCAGACTGACTGCAGTTACCCAGTCTGCCTCTACGAGGTAAAGTGATTAGGGGACATCTGTTTAAATTTTGCATAAAATTCTTTCGACTTGACACTTAACATACGTTTATGTCACGTGCTGCGCGAAGGCACCACTTCGTGTAATTTAAAGAACGCTCCAACCAATAGGAAGCTCATCAAGTAATATAAAGAACGCTCCAACCAATAGGAAGCTCATCAAGTAATATAAAGAACGCTCCAACCAATAGGAAGCTCATCAAGTAATATAAAGAACGCTCCAACCAATAGGAAGCTCATCAAGTAATATAAAGAACGCTCCAACCAATAGGAAGCTCATCAAGTAATATAAAGAACGCTCCAACCAATAGGAAGCTCATCAAGTAATATAAAGAACGCTCCAACCAATAGGAAGCTCATCAAGTAATATAAAGAACGCTCCAACCAATAGGAAGCTCATCAAGTAATATAAAGAACGCTCCAACCAATAGGAAGCTCATCAAGTAATATAAAGAACGCTCCAACCAATAGGAAGCTCATCAAGTAATATAAAGAACGCTCCAACCAATAGGAAGCTCATCAAGTAATATAAAGAACGCTCCAACCAATAGGAAGCTCATCAAGTAATATAAAGAACGCTCCAACCAATAGGAAGCTCATCAAGTAATATAAAGAACGCTCCAACCAATAGGAAGCTCATCAAGTAATATAAAGAACGCTCCAACCAATAGGAAGCTCATCAAGTAATATAAAGAACGCTCCAACCAATAGGAAGCTCATCAAGTAATATAAAGAACGCTCCAACCAATAGGAAGCTCATCAAGTAATATAAAGAACGCTCCAACCAATAGGAAGCTCATCAAGTAATATAAAGAACGCTCCAACCAATAGGAAGCTCATCAAGTAATATAAAATAACTTTCCTAGAGCAGTTTTTCCTGCCCAACACGAATATGAACAATATTGAGCGCTTTAACTATATAATTAAAGCGATAAGACTCGAAAAAAAGGAGGAGGAGGGAGGTGAAAATATCTCTATTTCAAATTTCACGCAATCGTACAAAATTTCAAAAATCAGCCATTACAGTTTTTGCGTGGAATACAGTTTGGTTGTTGTGCGATAAAATTGTTAGGCTATGATTAAGGGGTAAGAAGTTGCCCTGAATCGAGTGGCGGGGTGTGTTTTTTGTAAAAACACGAGGAAACGGTCGAAATGGCGGGTTTAAGTGAGCGCGGGAAGCCAATTTTGAAAATCGGCCGTGATTGGCTGCTACAAATTTTAATTCACCACAAACTGATCTGATATTTCTTATCTTGGTTTGTATGGATTGTGATTTTCGATCCATTCAAAAACACATTAAATCTCAATCATTTCACACGTGGCTTGTATCAATTCAAAGCGGAGTCTTGCGCGTCTTTTGACACTACAATTACATTACGAAACAACGCCACTACTGTGCCGTATGAAGCCTTATAACAACAACAACTTAAGTCAATACTAGAGGTCTCGCTACGCGGAAAAGCTAATTGGAAATTAAAAACAACAACACCAACAATAACAACGGGGTGAATATTACAGTTCTCGCTACGCGGACCTAAACATGTGTACCGGTCACCCACCGGTAAACCCAACTTAATGAAGTAAGCTGTAATAGCGCTAGTGCTTGCATACCGGTTTGCAATTGCGAACAGCATTTTATCAATCCACGTTATAATTAATTAGTTAATTGTAGTGTCAAAAGACGCGCAAGACTCTCCACTTTCAAAGTAAAACATATCAAATGTGTTTCAAGGTCTACACCCACCGACAGATGTACCAAAAATAAAGGGTATTATTACAGCGAGATTTCAGCCTCTCGTAGAGGCCTTCCCCTGGCTTTATTAAACATAAACAGTTCAAAGTAAGAATTATTCATTATTGAAAGTGTTACAAGGTTACCTTGTAACACTTTTATTATTGTGCTTCCATTACTTTTTCTTATAATTTAACCATTTGGAGGTGCAGAGTTCGGCTCGTATTGCGCGAGGGATGTCAATGTGTAGCAGTCCATCACAGATTATTTTCAAAATTGGCTTCTAGTCAAAATTGGCAGTCAGACTTCCGACTAGGAGGTCACCAGTTCGATCCCACCTGGACGTCATTGCCGACTTTGCTAACGTGACCAACAAAAGTTATAATAATATTTTTTGGGATTCGTTAAGAAACCTGAATTTATAAAGTTTTAAATTAAAATAATATATAACATAAATAAAAGGTGATTAGCAGACTTACGTGACAACAATGCTTCAGCTGAGAATGTTCTATTGCTTGATTGGTTGCCATATCGTGAGGTGTTTTCTGAGTGGCTGTTTACACTCAATACATCTATTGCTGAGTTACTTTGACTCTAAAAGCAGAAAATTATTAAATAATTATATTTTTGCCAATAGAGTTTTAATGTAGTCGGAATACCGGCAATGCCGGAATACGTTGTTGTTGTACTTACAAGTTCCCTGGCGTCCAATGAGAGACGCCGTTTATCGATTGGTTGAGGTAAAACTCTGGGTTTCCCGCTGCGAAGAAACAACGGCTGCTGATTGGTTGGTATTGATGCTGCTGTTTCTTCGCCAGTAGATGGCGCTACTGTGTTCAACCACTTGTAAGTGTAGCTCCGTTTATTCGCGGCGATATCAGCTTCAGATTGGATATCGTCTGCAGAATCGGATAAAAAATTATTGAGTCAGCAATTTTTTATATATGTATATTTATGTATTTATATATGTGTGGTCTGTGTGATGTGTTGGTGTGGTATTAATGAAGTGTGGGTGCGGAGTTGGTGAGGTGTTGGTGAAATGTTGGCGGTTGGTGTGGTGTTGTTGAGATATTGGTTTGGTGTTGTGTGGTGTGGTGTTGGTGAGGTGTTGGTATGGTGTTGGTGAGGTGTTGGTATGGTGTTGGTGATGTGTGTTGTGGTGTTGGTGTGGTGTTTGCGGTTGGTGTGGTGTTGGTGAGGTGATAAATATCACGAGGTGAAAATATTACAATAAATTGTGCCTCATGGTGATTATAATTAGTGGAAAGATTAACAATTTATAAATAAATATAAATCGGTTGAGAAATAGATCCGACGGAAAGTCCCATGTGGTTGAGAAATAGATCCGACGGAAAGTCCCATGTGGTTGAGAAATAGATCCGACGGAAAGTCCCATGTGGTTGAGAAATAGATCCGACGGAAAGTCCCATGTGGTTGAGAAATAGATCCGACGGAAAGTCCCATGTGGTTGATAAATAGATCCGACGGAAAGTCCCATGTGGTTGAGAAATAGATCCGACGGCAAGTCCCATGTGGTTGAGAAATAGATCCGACGGAAAGTCCCATGTGGTTGAGAAATAGATCCGACGGAAAGTCCCATGTGGTTGAGAAATAGATCCGACGGAAAGTCCCATGTGGTTGAGAAATAGATCCGACGGAAAGTCCCATGTGGTTGAGAAATAGATCCGACGGAAAGTCCCATGTGGTTGAGAAATAGATCCGACGGCAAGTCCCATGTGGTTGAGAAATAGATCCGACGGAAAGTCCCATGTGGTTGAGAAATAGATCCGACGGAAAGTCCCATGTGGTTGAGAAATAGATCCGACGGAAAGTCCCATGTGGTTGAGAAATAGATCCGACGGAAAGTCCCATGTGGTTGAGAAATAGATCCGACGGAAAGTCCCATGTGGTTGAGAAATAGATCCGACGGAAAGTCCCATGTGGTTGAGAAATAGATCCGACGGAAAGTCCCATGTGGCTGAGAAATAGATCCGACGGAAAGTCCCATGTGGTTGAGAAATAGATCCGACGGAAAGTCCCATGTGGTTGAGAAATAGATCCGACGGAAAGTCCCATGTGGTTGAGAAATAGATCCGACGGAAAGTCCCATGTGGTTGAGAAATAGATCCGACGGAAAGTCCCATGTGGTTGAGAAATAGATCCGACGGAAAGTCCCATGTGGTTGAGAAATAGATCCGACGGAAAGTCGCATGTGGTTGAGAAATAGATCCAACGGAAAGTCCCATGTGGTTGAGAAATAGATCCGACGGAAAGTCCCATGTGGTTGAGAAATAGATCCGACGGAAAGTCCCGTGTGGTTGAGAAATAGATCCGACGGAAAGTCCCATGTGGTTGAGAAATAGATCCGACGTAAAGTCCCATGTGGTTGAGAAATAGATCCGACGTAAAGTCCCATGTGGTTGAGAAATAGATCCGACGGAAAGTCCCATGTGGTTGAGAAATAGATCCGACGGAAAGTCCCATGTGGTTGAGAAATAGATCCGACGGAAAGTCTCATGTGGTTGAGAAATAGATCCGACGGAAAGTCCCATGTAGTTGAGAAATAGATCCGACGGAAAGTCCCATGTGGTTGAGAAATAGATCCGACGGAAAGTCCCATGTGGTTGAGAAATAGATCCGACGGAAAGTCCCATGTGGTTGAGAAATAGATCCGACGGAAAGTCCCATGTGGTTGAGAAATAGATCCGACGGAAAGTCCCATGTGGTTGAGAAATAGATCCGACGGAAAGTCCCATGTGGTTGAGAAATAGATCCGACGGAAAGTCCCATGTGGTTGAGAAATAGATCCGACGGAAAGTCCCATGTGGTTGAGAAATAGATCCGACGGAAAGTCCCATGTGGTTGAGAAATAGATCCGACGGAAAGTCCCATGTGGTTGAGAAATAGATCCGACGGAAAGTCCCATGTGGTTGAGAAATAGATCCGACGGAAAGTCCCATGTGGTTGAGAAATAGATCCGACGGAAAGTCCCATGTGGTTGAGAAATAGATCCGACGGAAAGTCCCATGTGGTTGAGAAATAGATCCGACGGAAAGTCCCATGTGGTTGAGAAATAGATCCGACGGAAAGTCCCATGTGGTTGAGAAATAGATCCGACGGAAAGTCCCATGTGGTTGAGAAATAGATCCGACGGAAAGTCCCATGTGGTTGAGAAATAGATCCGACGGAAAGTCCCATGTGGTTGAGAAATAGATCCGACGGAAAGTCCCATGTGGTTGAGAAATAGATCCGACGGAAAGTCCCATGTGGTTGAGAAATAGATCCGACGGAAAGTCCCATGTGGTTGAGAAATAGATCCGACGGAAAGTCCCATGTGGTTGAGAAATAGATCCGACGGAAAGTCCCATGTGGTTGAGAAATAGATCCGACGGAAAGTCCCATGTGGTTGAGAAATAGATCCGACGGAAAGTCCCATGTGGTTGAGAAATAGATCCGACGGAAAGTCCCATGTGGTTGAGAAATAGATCCGACGGAAAGTCCCATGTGGTTGAGAAATAGATCCGACGGAAAGTCCCATGTGGTTGAGAAATAGATCCGACGGAAAGTCCCATGTGGTTGAGAAATAGATCCGACGGAAAGTCCCATGTGGTTGAGAAATAGATCCGACGGAAAGTCCCATGTGGTTGAGAAATAGATCCGACGGAAAGTCCCATGTGGTTGAGAAATAGATCCGACGGAAAGTCCCATGTGGTTGAGAAATAGATCCGACGGAAAGTCCCATGTGGTTGAGAAATAGATCCGACGGAAAGTCCCATGTGGTTGAGAAATAGATCCGACGGAAAGTCCCATGTGGTTGAGAAATAGATCCGACCGAAAGTCCCATGTGGTTGAGAAATAGATCCGACGGAAAGTCCCATGTGGTTGAGAAATAGATCCGACGGAAAGTCCCATGTGGTTGAGAAATAGATCCGACGGAAAGTCCCATGTGGTTGAGAAATAGATCCGACGGAAAGTCCCATGTGGTTGAGAAATAGATCCGACGGAAAGTCCCATGTGGTTGAGAAATAGATCCGACGGAAAGTCCCATGTGGTTGAGAAATAGATCCGACGGAAAGTCCCATGTGGTTGAGAAATAGATCCGACGGAAAGTCCCATGTGGTTGAGAAATAGATCCGACGGAAAGTCCCATGTGGTTGAGAAATAGATCCGACGGAAAGTCCCATGTGGTTGAGAAATAGATCCGACGGAAAGTCCCATGTGGTTGAGAAATAGATCCGACGGAAAGTCCCATGTGGTTGAGAAATAGATCCGACGGAAAGTCCCATGTGGTTGAGAAATAGATCCGACGGAAAGTCCCATGTGGTTGAGAAATAGATCCGACGGAAAGTCCCATGTGGTTGAGAAATAGATCCGACGGAAAGTCCCATGTGGTTGAGAAATAGATCCGACAGAAAGTCCCATGTGGTTGAGAAATAGATCCGACGGAAAGTCCCATGTGGCTGAGAAATAGATCCGACGGAAAGTCCCATGTGGTTGAGAAATAGATCCGACGGAAAGTCCCATGTGGTTGAGAAATAGATCCGACGGAAAGTCCCATGTGGTTGAGAAATAGATCCGACGGAAAGTCCCATGTGGTTGAGAAATAGATCCGACGGAAAGTCCCATGTGGTTGAGAAATAGATCCGACGGAAAGTCCCATGTGGTTGCGAAATAGATCCGACGGAAAGTCCCATGTGGTTGAGAAATAGATCCGACGGAAAGTCCCATGTGGTTGAGAAATAGATCCGACGGAAAGTCCCATGTGGTTGAGAAATAGATCCGACGGAAAGTCCCATGTGGTTGAGAAATAGATCCGACGGAAAGTCCCATGTGGTTGAGAAATAGATCCGACGGAAAGTCCCATGTGGTTGAGAAATAGATCCGACGGAAAGTCCCATGTGGTTGAGAAATAGATCCGACGGAAAGTCCCATGTGGTTGAGAAATAGATCCGACGGAAAGTCCCATGTGGTTGAGAAATAGATCCGACGGAAAGTCCCATGTGGTTGAGAAATAGATCCGACGGAAAGTCCCATGTGGTTGAGAAATAGATCCGACGGAAAGTCCCATGTGGTTGAGAAATAGATCCGACGGAAAGTCCCATGTGGTTGAGAAATAGATCCGATGGAAAGTCCCATGTGGTTGAGAAATAGATCCGACAGAAAGTCCCATGTGGTTGAGAAATAGATCCGACGGAAAGTCCCATGTGGTTGAGAAATAGATCCGACGGAAAGTCCCATGTGGTTGAGAAATAGATCCGACGGAAAGTCCCATGTGGTTGAGAAATAGATCCGACGGAAAGTCCCATGTGGTTGAGAAATAGATCCGACGGAAAGTCCCATGTGGTTGAGAAATAGATCCGACGGAAAGTCCCATGTGGTTGAGAAATAGATCCGACGGAAAGTCCCATGTGGTTGAGAAATAGATCCGACGTAAAGTCCCATGTGGCTGAGAAATAGATCCGACGGAAAGTCCCATGTGGCTGAGAAATAGATCCGACGGAAAGTCCCATGTGGTTGAGAAATAGATCCGACGGAAAGTCCCATGTGGTTGAGAAATAGATCCGACAGAAAGTCCCATGTGGTTGAGAAATAGATCCGACGGAAAGTCCCATGTGGCTGAGAAATAGATCCGACGGAAAGTCCCATGTGGCTGAGAAATAGATCCGACGGAAAGTCCCATGTGGTTGAGAAATAGATCCGACGGAAAGTCCCATGTGGTTGAGAAATAGATCCGACAGAAAGTCCCATGTGGTTGAGAAATAGATCCGACGGAAAGTCCCATGTGGCTGAGAAATAGATCCGATGGAAAGTCCCATGTGGCTGAGAAATAGATCCGACGGAAAGTCCCATGTGGTTGAGAAATAGATCCGACGGAAAGTCCCATGTGGTTGAGAAATAGATCCGACGGGAAGTCTCATGTGGTTGAGAAATAGATCCGACGGAAAGTCCCATGTGGTTGAGAAATAGATCCGACGGAAAGTCCCATGTGGTTGAGAAATAGATCCGACGTAAAGTCCCATGTGGTTGAGAAATAGATCCGACGTAAAGTCCCATGTGGTTGAGAAATAGATCCGACGTAAAGTCCCATGTGGTTGAGAAATAGATCCGACGGAAAGTCCCATGTGGTTGAGAAATAGATCCGACGGAAAGTCCCATGTGGTTGAGAAATAGATCCGACGGAAAGTCCCATGTGGTTGAGAAATAGATCCGCGGAAAGTCCCATGTGGTTGAGAAATAGATCCGACGGAAAGTCCCATGTGGTTGAGAAATAGATCCGACGGAAAGTCCCATGTGGTTGAGAAATAGATCCGACAGAAAGTCCCATGTGGTTGAGAAATAGATCCGACGGAAAGTCCCATGTGGCTGAGAAATAGATCCGACGGAAAGTCCCATGTGGCTGAGAAATAGATCCGACGGAAAGTCCCATGTGGTTGAGAAATAGATCCGACGGAAAGTCCCATGTGGTTGAGAAATAGATCCGACGGAAAGTCCCATGTGGTTGAGAAATAGATCCGACGGAAAGTCCCATGTGGTTGAGAAATAGATCCAACGGAAAGTCCCATGTGGTTGAGAAATAGATCCGACGGAAAGTCCCATGTGGTTGAGAAATAGATCCGACGGAAAGTCCCATGTGGTTGAGAAATAGATCCGACGGCAAGTCCCATGTGGTTGAGAAATAGATCCGACATAAAGTCCCATGTGGTTAAGAAATAGATCCGACATAAAGTCCCATGTGGTTGAGAAATAGATCCGACGTAAAGTCCCATGTGGTTGAGAAATAGATCCGACGTAAAGTCCCATGTGGTTGAGAAATAGATCCGACGTAAAGTCCCATGTGGTTGAGAAATAGATCCGACGGAAAGTCCCATGTGGTTGAGAAATAGATCCGACGGAAAGTCCCACGCTTTTGATCAGCTTGATTGATGCCATTAAATTATTAATAACACATCGAGGGCGCCAATAACAAACGAATAATGTTGTTGTAAAAGTTTTAAAATGCCAACTAGTGAACAACGGTGAATCTAATTTAATTGATTTGTGGGTAGAGTTTCTCTAACACCGATGTATATAGGCAGGCATGCCAGCACCCCCTATTTCCTGTGATAAATAATGAAATGACTCAGGTAGTTGGCGAATAATAATTAACTTACGGCTAAAGTAACTGACTCGATTAGTTACGGCTTTCGATTTGGTTATAGTTCCGGTTCGATTTGAGTTGAAAGTTTCTAACTTTCTGAATAACGCGAGTCTTTGTTTAGCGTCCAAAGTATTCTTAGAAGACCCCCTCGGAGCGTTCATTCGTTTAGCGCGGTGCATCATTAATCGAGTCGTCTGGTCACTATGGAAACCCCTATATTAATACAGTAACAGTACGATTTCAAATATTCCACATGAAGTTTTCAAACACCAGTTATTCCAAAGTTTTAAAATTTACAATTAAACTAATTATTGTTAGAAAACGATTTTAATTGTTCTATTCCTCGGTACCTTCGTTCTTAGTAACAAACTAATTATAACAACAAACCGAAAAGTGAAAACCGAAAAGCTACCAAACCAGTACCAGTATGTAAATAGTTATCTTTAGTTATTTTTAGTTGGGTTTAGCCAGACGAACCATTCCTGCGATATCTTTTAGTTATTTTTAATTGGGTTTAGCCAGACGAACCATTCCTGCAATATCTTTTAGTTATTTTTAGTTGGGTTTAGCCAGACGAACCATTCCTGCGATATCTTTTAGTTATTTTTAATTGGGTTTAGCCAGACGAACCATTCCTGCAATATCTTTAGTTATTTTTAGTTGGGTTTAGCCAGACGAACCATTCCTGCGATATCTTTAATTATTTTTAATTGGGTTTAGCCAGACGAACCATTCCTGCAATATCTTTAGTTATTTTTAGTTGGGTTTAGCCAGACTAACCATTCCTGCGATATCGTTTAGTTATTTTTAGTTGGGTTTAGCCAGACTAACCATTCCAGCGATATCGTTTAGTTATTTTTAGTTGGGTTTAGCCAGACGAACCATTCCTGCGATATCTTTAATTATTTTTAATTGGGTTTAGCCAGACTAACCATTCCTGCAATATCTTTAGTTATTTTTAGTTGGGTTTAGCCAGACTAACCATTCCTGCGATATCGTTTAGTTATTTTTAGTTGGGTTTAGCCAGACTAACCATTCCTGCGATATCGTTTAGTTATTTTTAGTTGGGTTTAGCCAGACGAACCATTCCTGCGATATCTTTTAGTTATTTTTAATGGGGTTTAGCCAGACGAACCATTCCTGCGATATCTTTAGTTATTTTTAGTTGGGTTTAGCCAGACTAACCATTCCTGCGATATCTTTTAGTTATTTTTAATTGGGTTTAGCCAGACGAACCATTCCTGCAATATCTTTTAGTTATTTTTAGTTGGGTTTAGCCAGACGAACCATTCCTGCGATATCTTTTAGTTATTTTTAATTGGGTTTAGCCAGACGAACCATTCCTGCAATATCTTTAGTTATTTTTAGTTGGGTTTAGCCAGACGAACCATTCCTGCGATATCTTTAATTATTTTTAATTGGGTTTAGCCAGACGAACCATTCCTGCAATATCTTTAGTTATTTTTAGTTGGGTTTAGCCAGACTAACCATTCCTGCGATATCGTTTAGTTATTTTTAGTTGGGTTTAGCCAGACTAACCATTCCAGCGATATCGTTTAGTTATTTTTAGTTGGGTTTAGCCAGACGAACCATTCCTGCGATATCTTTAATTATTTTTAATTGGGTTTAGCCAGACTAACCATTCCTGCAATATCTTTAGTTATTTTTAGTTGGGTTTAGCCAGACTAACCATTCCTGCGATATCGTTTAGTTATTTTTAGTTGGGTTTAGCCAGACTAACCATTCCTGCGATATCGTTTAGTTATTTTTAGTTGGGTTTAGCCAGACGAACCATTCCTGCGATATCTTTTAGTTATTTTTAATGGGGTTTAGCCAGACGAACCATTCCTGCGATATCTTTAGTTATTTTTAGTTGGGTTTAGCCAGACTAACCATTCCTGCGATATCTTTTAGTTATTTTTAGTTGGGTTTAGCCAGACTAACCATTCCTGCGATATCTTTTAGTTATTTTTAGTTGGGTTTAGCCAGACTAACCATTCCTGCGATATCTTTAGTTATTTTTAGTTGGGTTTAGCCAGACTAACCATTCCTGCGATATCTTTAGTTATTTTTAGTTGGGTTTAGCCAGACTAACCATTCCTGCGATATCTTTTAGTTATTTTTAGTTGGGTTTAGCCAGACTAACCATTCCTGCGATATCTTTTAGTTATTTTTAGTTGGGTTTAGCCAGACTAACCATTCCTGCGATATCTTTTAGTTATTTTTAGTTGGGTTTAGCCAGACTAACCATTCCTGCGATATCTTTTAGTTATTTTTAGTTGGGTTTAGCCAGACTAACCATTCCTGCGATATCTTTAGTTATTTTTAGTTGGGTTTAGCAAGACTAACCATTCCTGCGATATCTTTAGTTATTTTTAGTTGGGTTTAGCAAGACTAACCATTCCTGCGATATCTTTTAGTTATTTTTAGTTGGGTTTAGCCAGACTAACCATTCCTGCGATATCTTTTAGTTATTTTTAGTTGGGTTTAGCCAGACTAACCATTCCTGCGATATCTTTTAGTTATTTTTAGTTGGGTTTAGCCAGACTAACCATTCCTGCGATCTCTTTTAGTTATTTTTAGTTGGGTTTAGCCAGACGAACCATTCCTGCGATATCTTTTAGTTATTTTTAATTGGGTTTAGCCAGACGAACCATTCCTGCAATATCTTTAGTTATTTTTAGTTGGGTTTAGCCAGACGAACCATTCCTGCGATATCTTTAATTATTTTTAATTGGGTTTAGCCAGACGAACCATTCCTGCAATATCTTTAGTTATTTTTAGTTGGGTTTAGCCAGACTAACCATTCCTGCGATATCTTTTAGTTATTTTTAGTTGGGTTTAGCCAGACTAACCATTCCTGCGATATCTTTTAGTTATTTTTAGTTGGGTTTAGCCAGACTAACCATTCCTGCGATATCTTTTAGTTATTTTTAGTTGGGTTTAGCCAGACTAACCATTCCTGCGATATCTTTAGTTATTTTTAGTTGGGTTTAGCAAGACTAACCATTCCTGCGATATCTTTAGTTATTTTTAGTTGGGTTTAGCAAGACTAACCATTCCTGCGATATCTTTTAGTTATTTTTAGTTGGGTTTAGCCAGACTAACCATTCCTGCGATATCTTTTAGTTATTTTTAGTTGGGTTTAGCCAGACTAACCATTCCTGCGATATCTTTTAGTTATTTTTAGTTGGGTTTAGCCAGACTAACCATTCCTGCGATCTCTTTTAGTTATTTTTAGTTGGGTTTAGCCAGACGAACCATTCCTGCGATATCTTTTAGTTATTTTTAATTGGGTTTAGCCAGACGAACCATTCCTGCGATATCTTTAATTATTTTTAGTTGGGTTTAGCCAGACGAACCATTCCTGCGATATCTTTAATTATTTTTTATTGGGTTTAGCCAGACGAACCATTCCTGCAATATCTTTAGTTATTTTTAGTTGGGTTTAGCCAGACTAACCATTCCTGCGATATCTTTTAGTTATTTTTAGTTGGGTTTAGCCAGACTAACCATTCCTGCGATATCTTTTAGATATTTTTAGTTGGGTTTAGCCAGACTAACCATTCCTGCGATATCTTTTAGTTATTTTTAGTTGGGTTTAGCCAGACTAACCATTCCTGCGATATCTTTTAGTTATTTTTAGTTGGGTTTAGCCAGACTAACCATTCCTGCGATATCTTTAGTTATTTTTAGTTGGGTTTAGCAAGACTAACCATTCCTGCGATATCTTTTAGTTATTTTTAGTTGGGTTTAGCAAGACTAACCATTCCTGCGATATCTTTAGTTATTTTTAGTTGGGTTTAGCAAGACTAACCATTCCTGCGATATCTTTTAGTTATTTTTAGTTGGGTTTAGCCAGACTAACCATTCCTGCGATATCTTTTAGTTATTTTTAGTTGGGTTTAGCCAGACTAACCATTCCTGCGATCTCTTTTAGTTATTTTTAGTTGGGTTTAGCCAGACTAACCATTCCTGCGATATCTTTTAGTTATTTTTAGTTGGGTTTAGCCAGACTAACCATTCCTGTGATATCTTTTAGTTATTTTTAGTTGGGTTTAGCCAGACTAACCATTCCAGCGATATCTTTTAGTTATTTTTAGTTGGGTTTAGCCAGACTAACCATTCCTGTGATATCTTTTAGTTATTTTTAGTTGGGTTTAGCCAGACTAACCATTCCTGCGATATCTTTTAGTTATTTTTAGTTGGGTTTAGCCAGACTAACCATTCCTGCGATATCTTTTAGATATTTTTAGTTGGGTTTAGCCAGACTAACCATTCCTGCGATATCTTTTAGTTATTTTTAGTTGGGTTTAGCCAGACTAACCATTCCTGCGATATCTTTTAGTTATTTTTAGTTGGGTTTAGCCAGACTAACCATTCCTGGCCAAGGTAAGACTTAGTCTGCGTGCTAGCAGAACAACGAAATCTGCCTTGCCGCGGCATGACTGGTCCTCTCTGTTGCAACAGCCAAGTGTGAGATCCAGCTTCACACTACAGCTGAGCAACAGGTATGAGGCTCTTGCCTCTGAGGCGGCAGATCACTGTGAGGGCTATACTGCCTTTACAGAAGCAGTTAAGTTAGCAGCTGCAGAAACAGTTCCTGTATACCCTCGAAACAGGAAAAGGGCCCCCTGGACTGACAACAAAATTCAAAAGCGCCGAAATGACCTTCATAAGGCGCAGAAAGAGTCCCGACTCAAACAGACTACAGCGGCCAAGAATGCAGTTAAGGCTGCATCTAGGTCCCTGAACAGGCAGTACTCTGTTAATCTACAGGAGCTAATAAACCAACAGGTTGATGCCATCAATGATGCTGACGACAGCAGGCAATCATCCCAGGCATGGAAATCGATCAATCTGCTTACTGGGCGGAAAAGCCAACCAACCACCAAGGTTAAGGCAGAATCACCAGCCGATCGCCTCAATGGTTGGAAAGCCCACTTTGAAAAACTCCTCAATAATGACAGGGTATTGCCTGATAACTTTATAGAAGTAAAGGTGTCTGAGTCTGTACTCCCAGATATTCCCATTGGCGATATCTCCTTTGCAGAAGTGAAGGCTGCTGCAAAGAGCATTAAGACCAATCGTGCCAGTGGAGTAGATGGTGTTCCCCCTGAGGTCTTTAAAATACCTGAGTGTTTAAAGCTCATCTATCCCATCATAGTAGACATGTACCGTACAACAAGAGTCCCACAAGAAATGAAAACAAATAAGTTGGTGCCAGTTCCCAAGAAGGGCAACCTAACACTCTATGGTTCTTTTCGGGGAATCTCATTGATCTCGATTGCTGCAAAGCTATACAATAGGATTCTATTAAATCGCATCAGGGATCCCATTGAGAGACTGCTCCGTGGAAATCAGAATGGGTTCCGTAAAGGTCGTGGGACCATGGAGCCCATTTTGGCACTTAGAAGGATAATTGAAGAGTTATCAAAAAAGAAAGACAGGCATCTGGCTGTTATCTTTGTTGACTTCTTCAAGGCCTTTGATTCAGTCTCTCGCTCACGTATGTTCAGCATACTTTCATTATATGGGATTCCTGATGAAATTATTGCAGCAATCAGATCAGTATACGATGGTTCGACAACATTTGTGTCTACTGTTGACGGTGACACAGAACCATTCGAAGTGTTATGGGGCGTCCTCCAAGGAGACACACTTGCACCATTCTTATTCATTATTGTGGTTGACTATGTTCTACGCATGTCCTTAGATCATCATAATGATGATGGGGTGATGATAACTCCACCTACTGGCTCCAGAAGTCGAGGAAATCCTGCCAAGTACCTAACTGATCTAGACTTTGCTGATGACTTAGGAGTACTCTCAGAATCATTAGAGGGAGCCCAACGGCTCCTCAGCTCATTAGAACATGCTGCTTCTAGTGTTGGTCTTTTTATTAACTCCAGAAAGACCAAAATTCTGACAGTTAACTTTGAAAGTCCTCAGCAAGTCTCTGATCGGATGAGCATAAGCTCAAAGGATGGTATGCTTGAGCATGTCGACGACTTCTGTTACCTGGGATCATGGATCCGGAAGTCAGGTGAGGACCTTCGAATACGTAAGGGAAAGGCATGGGCAGCCTTGAATAGGCTTTCCAGGATTTGGAAGTCACCGAGAATTAATCGGAAACTTAAGGTCCGATTATTTAGAGCAGCAGTAGTTCCAGTACTCCTCTACGGGAGTCCATGCTGGGCTCTAACTGCTGAGGACACCAAATCTCTGGATGGCACATTCACAAGAATGCTACGCCGGGTTCATTGTGTCAAGTACAATGCACACATCTCCAACCAGACACTATATAACGTTGGAGGTGTCTCATTGGTTCCCCCAAGCTTGACACTAGAACAAAATCGCCTCCGCTTTGCAGGACATTGCTTTCGCCGTGAGGACCAGCCAGTGCATAATCTTGTACTTTGGCAGCCTCATGGAGTGAATAAGCATGGTGGACAGCCCATGACTTTCTTGAGACGCATCTTAAAGGACACTGGTCTTAAAGATGCGGATGATCTAGCAAATGTCATGGGTGATAGGGAGTTGTGGCGGTGCAATTTTGTTGACAAGCCGGCACAGCATTCTTAAAAATGCAGCTGCAATGCAGCATGCCGATCCTAGTAGTAGTAACCATTCCTGCGATATCTTTTAGTTATTTTTAGTTGGGTTTAGCCAGACTAACTATTCCTGCGATATCTTTTAGATATTTTTAGTTGGGTTTAGCCAGACTAACCATTCCTGCGATATCTTTTAGTTATTTTTAGTTGGGTTTAGCCAGACTAACCATTCCTGTGATATCTTTAGTTATTTTTAGTTGGGTTTAGCACGACAAACCATTCCTGCGATATCTTTAGTTATTTTTAGTTGGGTTTAGCCAGTCTAACCATTCCTGCTATATCTTTAGTTATTTTTAGTTGGGTTTAGCCAGACAAACCATTTCTACGATATCTTTAGTTATTTTTAGTTGGGTTTAGCCAGACTAACCATTCCTGCGATATCTTTTAGTTATTTTTAGTTGGGTTTAGCCAGACTAACTATTCCTGCGACATCTTTTAGATATTTTTAGTTGGGTTTAGCCAGACTAACCATTCCTGCGATATCTTTTAGTTATTTTTAGTTGGGTTTAGCCAGACTAACTATTCCTGCGATATCTTTTAGATATTTTTAGTTGGGTTTAGCCAGACTAACCATTCCTGCGATATCTTTTAGTTATTTTTAGTTGGGTTTAGCCAGACTAACCATTCCTGCGATATCTTTTAGTTATTTTTAGTTGGGTTTAGCCAGACTAACCATTCCTGCGATCTCTTTTAGTTATTTTTAGTTGGGTTTAGCCAGACGAACCATTCCTGCGATATCTTTTAGTTATTTTTAATTGGGTTTAGCCAGACGAACCATTCCTGCAATATCTTTAGTTATTTTTAGTTGGGTTTAGCCAGACGAACCATTCCTGCGATATCTTTAATTATTTTTAATTGGGTTTAGCCAGACGAACCATTCCTGCAATATCTTTAGTTATTTTTAGTTGGGTTTAGCCAGACTAACCATTCCTGCGATATCTTTTAGTTATTTTTAGTTGGGTTTAGCCAGACTAACCATTCCTGCGATATCTTTTAGTTATTTTTAGTTGGGTTTAGCCAGACTAACCATTCCTGCGATATCTTTTAGTTATTTTTAGTTGGGTTTAGCCAGACTAACCATTCCTGCGATATCTTTAGTTATTTTTAGTTGGGTTTAGCAAGACTAACCATTCCTGCGATATCTTTAGTTATTTTTAGTTGGGTTTAGCAAGACTAACCATTCCTGCGATATCTTTTAGTTATTTTTAGTTGGGTTTAGCCAGACTAACCATTCCTGCGATATCTTTTAGTTATTTTTAGTTGGGTTTAGCCAGACTAACCATTCCTGCGATATCTTTTAGTTATTTTTAGTTGGGTTTAGCCAGACTAACCATTCCTGCGATCTCTTTTAGTTATTTTTAGTTGGGTTTAGCCAGACGAACCATTCCTGCGATATCTTTTAGTTATTTTTAATTGGGTTTAGCCAGACGAACCATTCCTGCAATATCTTTAGTTATTTTTAGTTGGGTTTAGCCAGACGAACCATTCCTGCGATATCTTTAATTATTTTTAATTGGGTTTAGCCAGACGAACCATTCCTGCAATATCTTTAGTTATTTTTAGTTGGGTTTAGCCAGACTAACCATTCCTGCGATATCTTTTAGTTATTTTTAGTTGGGTTTAGCCAGACTAACCATTCCTGCGATATCTTTTAGATATTTTTAGTTGGGTTTAGCCAGACTAACCATTCCTGCGATATCTTTTAGTTATTTTTAGTTGGGTTTAGCCAGACTAACCATTCCTGCGATATCTTTTAGTTATTTTTAGTTGGGTTTAGCCAGACTAACCATTCCTGCGATATCTTTTAGTTATTTTTAGTTGGGTTTAGCCAGACTAACCATTCCTGCGATATCTTTTAGTTATGTTTAGTTGGGTTTAGCCAGACTAACCATTCCTGCGATATCTTTTAGTTATTTTTAGTTGGGTTTAGCCAGACTAACCATTCCTGCGATATCTTTTAGTTATTTTTAGTTGGGTTTAGCCAGACTAACCATTCCTGCGATATCTTTTAGTTATTTTTAGTTGGGTTTAGCCAGACTAACCATTCCTGCGATATCTTTAGTTATTTTTAGTTGGGTTTAGCAAGACTAACCATTCCTGCGATATCTTTAGTTATTTTTAGTTGGGTTTAGCAAGACTAACCATTCCTGCGATATCTTTTAGTTATTTTTAGTTGGGTTTAGCCAGACTAACCATTCCTGCGATATCTTTTAGTTATTTTTAGTTGGGTTTAGCCAGACTAACCATTCCTGCGATATCTTTTAGTTATTTTTAGTTGGGTTTAGCCAGACTAACCATTCCTGTGATATCTTTTAGTTATTTTTAGTTGGGTTTAGCCAGACTAACCATTCCAGCGATATCTTTTAGTTATTTTTAGTTGGGTTTAGCCAGACTAACCATTCCTGTGATATCTTTTAGTTATTTTTAGTTGGGTTTAGCCAGACTAACCATTCCTGCGATATCTTTTAGTTATTTTTAGTTGGGTTTAGCCAGACTAACCATTCCTGCGATATCTTTTAGATATTTTTAGTTGGGTTTAGCCAGACTAACCATTCCTGCGATATCTTTTAGTTATTTTTAGTTGGGTTTAGCCAGACTAACCATTCCTGCGATATCTTTTAGTTATTTTTAGTTGGGTTTAGCCAGACTAACCATTCCTGCGATATCTTTTAGTTATTTTTAGTTGGGTTTAGCCAGACTAACTATTCCTGCGATATCTTTTAGATATTTTTAGTTGGGTTTAGCCAGACTAACCATTCCTGCGATATCTTTTAGTTATTTTTAGTTGGGTTTAGCCAGACTAACCATTCCTGTGATATCTTTAGTTATTTTTAGTTGGGTTTAGCACGACAAACCATTCCTGCGATATCTTTAGTTATTTTTAGTTGGGTTTAGCCAGTCTAACCATTCCTGATATATCTTTAGTTATTTATAGTTGGGTTTAGCCAGACAAACCATTTCTACGATATCTTTAGTTATTTTTAGTTGGGTTTAGCCAGACTAACCATTCCTGCGATATCTTTTAGTTATTTTTAGTTGGGTTTAGCCAGACTAACTATTCCTGCGACATCTTTTAGATATTTTTAGTTGGGTTTAGCCAGACTAACCATTCCTGCGATATCTTTTAGTTATTTTTAATTGGGTTTAGCCAGACGAACCATTCCTGCAATATCTTTAGTTATTTTTAGTTGGGTTTAGCCAGACGAACCATTCCTGCGATATCTTTAATTATTTTTAATTGGGTTTAGCCAGACGAACCATTCCTGCAATATCTTTAGTTATTTTTAGTTGGGTTTAGCCAGACTAACCATTCCTGCGATATCTTTTAGTTATTTTTAGTTGGGTTTAGCCAGACTAACCATTCCTGCGATATCTTTTAGTTATTTTTAGTTGGGTTTAGCCAGACTAACCATTCCTGCGATATCTTTTAGTTATTTTTAGTTGGGTTTAGCCAGACTAACCATTCCTGCGATATCTTTAGTTATTTTTAGTTGGGTTTAGCAAGACTAACCATTCCTGCGATATCTTTAGTTATTTTTAGTTGGGTTTAGCAAGACTAACCATTCCTGCGATATCTTTTAGTTATTTTTAGTTGGGTTTAGCCAGACTAACCATTCCTGCGATATCTTTTAGTTATTTTTAGTTGGGTTTAGCCAGACTAACCATTCCTGCGATATCTTTTAGTTATTTTTAGTTGGGTTTAGCCAGACTAACCATTCCTGCGATCTCTTTTAGTTATTTTTAGTTGGGTTTAGCCAGACGAACCATTCCTGCGATATCTTTTAGTTATTTTTAATTGGGTTTAGCCAGACGAACCATTCCTGCAATATCTTTAGTTATTTTTAGTTGGGTTTAGCCAGACGAACCATTCCTGCGATATCTTTAATTATTTTTAATTGGGTTTAGCCAGACGAACCATTCCTGCAATATCTTTAGTTATTTTTAGTTGGGTTTAGCCAGACTAACCATTCCTGCGATATCTTTTAGTTATTTTTAGTTGGGTTTAGCCAGACTAACCATTCCTGCGATATCTTTTAGATATTTTTAGTTGGGTTTAGCCAGACTAACCATTCCTGCGATATCTTTTAGTTATTTTTAGTTGGGTTTAGCCAGACTAACCATTCCTGCGATATCTTTTAGTTATTTTTAGTTGGGTTTAGCCAGACTAACCATTCCTGCGATATCTTTTAGTTATTTTTAGTTGGGTTTAGCCAGACTAACCATTCCTGCGATATCTTTTAGTTATGTTTAGTTGGGTTTAGCCAGACTAACCATTCCTGCGATATCTTTTAGTTATTTTTAGTTGGGTTTAGCCAGACTAACCATTCCTGCGATATCTTTTAGTTATTTTTAGTTGGGTTTAGCCAGACTAACCATTCCTGCGATATCTTTTAGTTATTTTTAGTTGGGTTTAGCCAGACTAACCATTCCTGCGATATCTTTAGTTATTTTTAGTTGGGTTTAGCAAGACTAACCATTCCTGCGATATCTTTAGTTATTTTTAGTTGGGTTTAGCAAGACTAACCATTCCTGCGATATCTTTTAGTTATTTTTAGTTGGGTTTAGCCAGACTAACCATTCCTGCGATATCTTTTAGTTATTTTTAGTTGGGTTTAGCCAGACTAACCATTCCTGCGATATCTTTTAGTTATTTTTAGTTGGGTTTAGCCAGACTAACCATTCCTGTGATATCTTTTAGTTATTTTTAGTTGGGTTTAGCCAGACTAACCATTCCAGCGATATCTTTTAGTTATTTTTAGTTGGGTTTAGCCAGACTAACCATTCCTGTGATATCTTTTAGTTATTTTTAGTTGGGTTTAGCCAGACTAACCATTCCTGCGATATCTTTTAGTTATTTTTAGTTGGGTTTAGCCAGACTAACCATTCCTGCGATATCTTTTAGATATTTTTAGTTGGGTTTAGCCAGACTAACCATTCCTGCGATATCTTTTAGTTATTTTTAGTTGGGTTTAGCCAGACTAACCATTCCTGCGATATCTTTTAGTTATTTTTAGTTGGGTTTAGCCAGACTAACCATTCCTGCGATATCTTTTAGTTATTTTTAGTTGGGTTTAGCCAGACTAACTATTCCTGCGATATCTTTTAGATATTTTTAGTTGGGTTTAGCCAGACTAACCATTCCTGCGATATCTTTTAGTTATTTTTAGTTGGGTTTAGCCAGACTAACCATTCCTGTGATATCTTTAGTTATTTTTAGTTGGGTTTAGCACGACAAACCATTCCTGCGATATCTTTAGTTATTTTTAGTTGGGTTTAGCCAGTCTAACCATTCCTGATATATCTTTAGTTATTTATAGTTGGGTTTAGCCAGACAAACCATTTCTACGATATCTTTAGTTATTTTTAGTTGGGTTTAGCCAGACTAACCATTCCTGCGATATCTTTTAGTTATTTTTAGTTGGGTTTAGCCAGACTAACTATTCCTGCGACATCTTTTAGATATTTTTAGTTGGGTTTAGCCAGACTAACCATTCCTGCGATATCTTTTAGTTATTTTTAGTTGGGTTTAGCCAGACTAACTATTCCTGCGATATCTTTTAGATATTTTTAGTTGGGTTTAGCCAGACTAACCATTCCTGCGATATCTTTTAGTTATTTTTAGTTGGGTTTAGCCAGACTAACCATTCCTGCGATATCTTTAGTTATTTTTAGTTGGGTTTAGCCAGACTAACCATTTCTGCTATATCTTTAGTTATTTTTAGTTGGGTTTAGCCAGACTAACTATTCCTGCGATATCTTTTAGATATTTTTAGTTGGGTTTAGGCAGACTAACCATTCCTGCGATATCTTTTAGTTATTTTTAGTTGGGTTTAGCCAGACTAACCATTCCTGCGATATCTTTTAGTTATTTTTAGTTGGGTTTAGCCAGACTAACCATTCCTGCGATATCTTTTAGTTATTTTTAGTTGGGTTTAGCCAGACTAACCATTCCTGCGATATCTTTTAGTTATTTTTAGTTGGGTTTAGCCAGACTAACCATTCCTGTGATATCTTTTAGTTATTTTTAGTTGGGTTTAGCCAGACTAACCATTCCTGCGATATCTTTTAGTTATTTTTAGTTGGGTTTAGCCAGACTAACCATTCCTGCGATATCTTTTAGTTATTTTTAGTTGGGTTTAGCCAGACTAACCATTCCTGCGATCTCTTTTAGTTATTTTTAGTTGGGTTTAGCCAGACGAACCATTCCTGCGATATCTTTTAGTTATTTTTAATTGGGTTTAGCCAGACGAACCATTCCTGCAATATCTTTAGTTATTTTTAGTTGGGTTTAGCCAGACTAACCATTCCTGCGATATCTTTTAGTTATTTTTAGTTGGGTTTAGCCAGACTAACCATTCCTGCGATATCTTTTAGATATTTTTAGTTGGGTTTAGCCAGACTAACCATTCCTGCGATATCTTTAATTATTTTTAATTGGGTTTAGCCAGACGAACCATTCCTGCAATATCTTTAGTTATTTTTAGTTGGGTTTAGCCAGACTAACCATTCCTGCGATATCTTTTAGATATTTTTAGTTGGGTTTAGCCAGACTAACCATTCCTGCGATATCTTTAATTATTTTTAATTGGGTTTAGCCAGACGAACCATTCCTGCAATATCTTTAGTTATTTTTAGTTGGGTTTAGCCAGACTAACCATTCCTGCGATATCTTTTAGTTATTTTTAGTTGGGTTTAGCCAGACTACATTCCTGCGATATCTTTTAGATATTTTTAGTTGGGTTTAGCCAGACTAACCATTCCTGCGATATCTTTAATTATTTTTAATTGGGTTTAGCCAGACGAACCATTCCTGCGATATCTTTAATTATTTTTAATTGGGTTTAGCCAGACGAACCATTCCTGCAATATCTTTAGTTATTTTTAGTTGGGTTTAGCCAGACTAACCATTCCTGCGATATCTTTTAGTTATTTTTAGTTGGGTTTAGCCAGACTAACCATTCCTGCGATATCTTTTAGATATTTTTAGTTGGGTTTAGCCAGACTAACCATTCCTGCGATATCTTTTAGTTATTTTTAGTTGGGTTTAGCCAGACTAACCATTCCTGCGATATCTTTTAGTTATTTTTAGTTGGGTTTAGCCAGACTAACCATTCCTGCGATATCTTTTAGTTATTTTTAGTTGGGTTTAGCCAGACTAACCATTCCTGCGATATCTTTTAGTTATTTTTAGTTGGGTTTAGCCAGACTAACCATTCCTGCGATATCTTTTAGTTATTTTTAGTTGGGTTTAGCCAGACTAACCATTCCTGCGATATCTTTTAGTTATTTTTAGTTGGGTTTAGCCAGACTAACCATTCCTGCGATATCTTTTAGTTATTTTTAGTTGGGTTTAGCCAGACTAACCATTCCTGCGATATCTTTTAGTTATTTTTAGTTGGGTTTAGCCAGACTAACCATTCCTGCGATATCTTTAGTTATTTTTAGTTGGGTTTAGCAAGACTAACCATTCCTGCGATATCTTTAGTTATTTTTAGTTGGGTTTAGCAAGACTAACCATTCCTGCGATATCTTTTAGTTATTTTTAGTTGGGTTTAGCCAGACTAACCATTCCTGCGATATCTTTTAGTTATTTTTAGTTGGGTTTAGCCAGACTAACCATTCCTGCGATATCTTTTAGTTATTTTTAGTTGGGTTTAGCCAGACTAACCATTCCTGCGATCTCTTTTAGTTATTTTTAGTTGGGTTTAGCCAGACTAACCATTCCTGCGATATCTTTTAGTTATTTTTAGTTGGGTTTAGCCAGACTAACCATTCCTGCGATATCTTTTAGTTATTTTTAGTTGGGTTTAGCCAGACTAACCATTCCTGCGATCTCTTTTAGTTATTTTTAGTTGGGTTTAGCCAGACTAACCATTCCTGCGATATCTTTTAGTTATTTTTAGTTGGGTTTAGCCAGACTAACCATTCCTGTGATATCTTTTAGTTATTTTTAGTTGGGTTTAGCCAGACTAACCATTCCAGCGATATCTTTTAGTTATTTTTAGTTGGGTTTAGCCAGACTAACCATTCCTGTGATATCTTTTAGTTATTTTTAGTTGGGTTTAGCCAGACTAACCATTCCTGCGATATCTTTTAGTTATTTTTAGTTGGGTTTAGCCAGACTAACCATTCCTGCGATATCTTTAGTTATTTTTAGTTGGGTTTAGCCAGACAAACCATTTCTACGATATCTTTAGTTATTTTTAGTTGGGTTTAGCCAGACTAACCATTCCTGCGATATCTTTTAGTTATTTTTAGTTGGGTTTAGCCAGACTAACTATTCCTGCGATATCTTTTAGATATTTTTAGTTGGGTTTAGCCAGACTAACCATTCCTGCGATATCTTTTAGTTATTTTTAGTTGGGTTTAGCCAGACTAACCATTCCTGCGATATCTTTAGTTATTTTTAGTTGGGTTTAGCCAGACTAACCATTTCTGCTATATCTTTAGTTATTTTTAGTTGGGTTTAGCCAGACTAACTATTCCTGCGATATCTTTTAGATATTTTTAGTTGGGTTTAGCCAGACTAACCATTCCTGCGATATCTTTTAGTTATAATTAGTTGGGTTTAGCCAGACTAACCATTCCTGTGATATCTTTAGTTATTTTTAGTTGGGTTTAGCACGACAAACCATTCCTGCGATATCTTTAGTTATTTTTAGTTGGGTTTAGCCAGACTAACCATTCCTGCGATATCTTTCCCTGTTTCCGATCAGATCGATGTCCGTCAAGGTTTGTTGTTCTCTGCGTATTACCGGCAACCCAGGCTTGGGATGACTCGCCGTGACTGATTTCTCCACTCACCATTTGGTTTATGTTTGACGACGGCTCCATAAAACCCAAGTCTAAATCCTCCTAAAACAATAAAAGTACAGTAAAACTATATACGAACTAAATATGATAGTCCTCGGTTCAGTAAGTGGCAGTATGAGACATTGGAACAAGACCCATAGCGGTACCCATATTATAAGCTCGTTTAATTCGAGGTTTGCCCCACAGCGGTACCCATATTCTAAGCTCGCTTAATTCGAGGCTCGCCCCACAGCGGCACCCATATTCTAAGCTCGCTTAATTCGCGGCTCGCCCCACAACGGTACCCATATTCTAAGCTCGCTTAATTCGCGGCTGCCCCACAGCGGTACCCATATTCTAAGCTCGCTTAATTCGAGGCTCGCCCCACAGCGGCACCCATATTCTAAGCTCGCTTAATTCGCGGCTCGCCCCACAGCGGTACCCATATTCTAAGCTCGCTTAATTCGCGGCTGCCCCACAGTGGTACCCATATTCTAAGCTCGCTTAATTCGAGGCTCGCCCCACAGCGGCACCCATATTCTAAGCTCGCTTAATTCGCGGCTCGCCCCACAGCGGTACCCATATTCTAAGCTCGGTTAATTCGTGGCTCGCCCCACAGCGGTACCCATACACTAAGCTCGATTAATTCGTGGCTCGCCCCACAGCGGTACCCATACACTAAGCTCGCTTAATTCGTGGCTCGCCCCACAGCGGTACCCATACACTAAGCTCGCTTAATTCGTGGCTCGCCCCACAGCGGTACCCATACACTAAGCTCGCTTAATTCGTGGCTCGCCCCACAGCGGTACCCATACACTAAGCTCGATTAATTCGTGGCTCGCCCCACAGCGGTACCCATATTGTTAGCTCATAGGATTTCCAGCATTTTACCTCTATGGATTGAGTCGAATGCTTTCTTGAATTCCACAAAGGTCCAAACAGCGGGGAGATTCTTTGACTTAATTCCTTCAATCAGTCTCCGTAGTGCAAGTATCTGAGCTATTGTTGATCTACTTGGTCGAAATCCGTTTTGGCTCTTACGCAGTAGTTTCTCTATGTGAGGCCTAATCCTATATAGAATCATTTTATTGTATATTATGGCAGCCACCACAAGCAGTCAGATCCCACGATAGTTTGTTGGTATGCCGAGGTCTCCTTTCTTGGGGAGAGGCTTTAGTTGACCTTTAGTCCAAATTGGTGGTGGCTTTTCCCCTTTTAACATCCGGTTGCAAACATTCAATAATGGTCTGTTTAGCACTCCGGTTTTCCATACCTCCGCTGGGATTTCATCTAATCCACTCGCTTTATTATTGGACATGCTTTTAATGCTTCTTTGGAGTTCGGCAGGTGTGAAGTCCCCTATTTCTATAGGTAGTGTCTTGTCATATATTTTCCTTGTAGGGCTGACCTCGACGTTTGGTGGCTGGCCAAGAAAGTTGCTGAAGTGATTTTTCCACTTCCCAACACGTTCTTCAGGACTATCGGCTTTGAGGCGCCCCTTTGCACAACTTTTCCGACCAGATACCTCATTTACAGTTTGCCAGGTAAGTCTTGATTGTTGCTGTATGTGAGCTGTTGTAATTGCTTCAGTTTTATCCTGTATGTACTTTTCCTGGCTGATGTTGTAGGCCAATTTAAGATCGTCCTTAGCTTTCTCAACCTTGTTAATGTTTTCGGTTGTTGGTTGTTCGGTTTTAACTTTGTAGGCTATCTTAAGATCTTCTCTCTTACAAGTAACCTCAGAGTTTTGCCATGGCACATACTGTTTTCGTTTAGGTTTCTGGGGGATATGCCTCTAGCTGATTCCTTGTGGGCTGTTATTATATTCTGGTATATTGAATCGGTGGATTGGTCTTCATCCATTGACTGAAGTGCTTCAAAGCGGTTTTGAACTTCTACTGTATAAGCATCCTTTACAGCATTGTCAGTTCTCAGTTTCTCCCAGTCATAGTTGATTTTCTTGCTTGTCCTGGGTTTGCTGGCTCTCAAACTGATTCTGATCTCTGCAGTCACAATTCTGTGGTCCGAACCAATTAGGTTGAACGAGCTGTATGCCTCGCTGTTAATCATCCTGTTTCTCAACTTTTTGTTTATAAGGATGTAATCCAGTTGTTTTTTTAGCAGGATAGTAGCAGGGTAGTAGCAGGGTAGTGCAGGGTAGTAGCAGGGTAGTGCAGGGTAGTAGCAGGGTAGTAGCAGGGTAGTAGCAGGGTAGTAGCAGGGTAGTAAGAGGGTAGCAGCAGGGTAGTAGCAGGGTAGTAGCAGGGTAGTAGCAGGGTAGTGCACGGTAGTAGCAGGGTAGTAGCAGGGTAGTAGCAGGGTAGTAGCAGGGTAGTGCAGGGTAGTAGCAGGGTAGTGCAGGGTAGTAGCAGGGTAGTAGCAGGGTAGTAGCAGGGTAGTAGCAGGGTAGTAGCAGGGTAGTAGCAGGGTAGTAGCAGGGTAGTAGCAGGGTAGTAGCAGGGTAGTAGCAGGGTAGTAGCAGGGTAGTAGCAGGGTAGTAGCAGGGTAGTAGCAGGGTAGTGCAGGGTAGTAGCAGGGTAGTGCAGGGTAGTAGCAGGGTAGTAGCAGGGTAGTAGCAGGGTAGTAGCAGGGTAGTAGCAGGGTAGTAAGAGGGTAGCAGCAGGGTAGTAGCAGGGTAGTAGCAGGGTAGTAGCAGGGTAGTGCACGGTAGTAGCAGGGTAGTAGCAGGGTAGTAGCAGGGTAGTAGCAGGGTAGTGCAGGGTAGTAGCAGGGTAGTGCAGGGTAGTAGCAGGGTAGTAGCAGGGTAGTAGCAGGGTAGTAGCAGGGTAGTAGCAGGGTAGTAGCAGGGTAGTAGCAGGGTAGTAGCAGGGTAGTAGCAGGGTAGTAGCAGGGTAGTAGCAGGGTAGTAGCAGGGTAGTAGCAGGGTAGTAGCAGGGTAGTAGCAGGGTAGTAGCAGGGTAGTAGGAACTCACCTCATTTATATTGAACTCGGCTAAGTCGACTTCTTCCAGACTAGCAGTGGACCCATCAGAATCACACTCAACACGTTTCATTGAGTGGCGGATGTCTGCGAGTACGATTCGAACCCGGGCCCCTCGCCATAGAGCCTGTATTCGGGACGCAGCCCAATGTGCAAGCTCCTTCTTTGAATCAACCAAAGCCTCCTTAAACCTGATATAAGTTAGATAGTTATTATTTTACATGTAAAATAATTTATATAAAATTCCGATGTGAGTCTAAAGCAAAATCATATCTGATACCGGCAGTTAGGAATTTGAATTCCTGATTTCAAATTGGAGTTCATGGTTACAAATCTGAGTGCCCAGTATCATCTTGGATGTCTCGGTCACGAGACTTGGTTACAATTCTGAGTGCCCAGTAACATCTTGGATGTCTCGGTTACGAGACATGGTTACAAATCTGAGTGCCCAGTAACATCTTGGATGTCTCGGTTACTAGACTTGGTTACAAATCTGTGTGCCCAGTAACATCTTGGATGTCTCGGTTGCGAGACATGGTTACAAATCTGTGTGCCCAGTAACATCTTGGATGTCTCGGTTACGAGACTTGGTTACAAATCTGTGTGCCCAGTAACATCTTGCATGTCTCGGTTACGAGACATGGTTACAAATCTGAGTGCCCAGTAACATCTTGGATGTCTCGGTTACTAGACTTGGTTACAAATCTGTGTGCCCAGTAACATCTTGGATGTCTCGGTTACGAGACATGGTTACAAATCTGAGTGCCCAGTATCATCTTGGATGTCTCGGTCACGAGACTTGGTTACAATTCTGAGTGCCCAGTAACATCTTGGATGTCTCGGTCACGAGACTCCCAGTAACATCTTTAATTTAAATGGGAAAGAAGTCGAAATGATGCCGTTCGTGGCGTATCCATAATTATAACTTCAGGGAAAATGACTGTAGAAAGGGTCTAATGCCACGGTTAACGAAAACAGTTTCTATTTATATGGCCATTTCATCCTCACGGACGTCTTCAGTAAATTAAATTAAAATAACATTAAAACACAATTTATAAACCTAAACCATAATATTAAATTTAACGTACGGTACAACCAATTATTATGCCACCAAATTCCGATATAGACAGTATGATAGGATGTATTAGATTAACATATTTAGATTTATCATAATACTGTATGTAGGCCAAGAGATATAATTGTAGGCTACAAGTGTTGTTAAGGTATTAGACGTTCAATATTAAATTTAAAAAATTAAAAATAAAAATAAAAAGGGTGCTAAATGAAGAGGTGTAAAAAGGGTGGGTAACGTTAAAACCATTACATGATTAAAAATAGTTAAAAATTGTTGGTTCCAATATTAAGTCGTTGAGTTTCAAATTTACAAATAAAAGTGAGGCTGGTAAAAGGGTAAAAAAAAATTCTAAAAAAATGTTGGTTCTGAAATAAAAAATCATTTAAAAATATATTTAAAAGAAGGGAAAGAACACCTAAGCCATAAAATTGAGGGGGATAAAAGGACACATATTACTGTTACTAAATAAAAGGAATCCCTACAAGATTACATATTACAATTTTTAAAAAAGTTTTTGTTTTGGTATTTCCTATTGAATACTAATATGTTCGGCTATAGTACGTACATTACAGCTGGCTGACACAATGTATATTACAGCAAGGGTAGAGCGTACTGCACAGTTAATTAATTATTAGAGGTGGTGTGAGTTTGTTACATCCAAATGTTAGGTGGGGGCGAGCCATCGGGTCGAAGTTTCATTCTATAGAAGTCGTACCAGTTTATTGAGGGGTGGGCGGTGGCAATTAATGAGTAATGCTTCATTATGAATACGACGCTGGTGGTTACGAAATTGCTGGACGCATGTTACTTCGTAATTATTACAGCTACTGAAATGTTGAAGCAATAGCACCTCCGGGTCAGTTGTTGCCACAGTACATATCGGCTTGTTGTTTTTTATTGCCTTATCCAGAGCTTTCCTGTAGCTGTTGATGTTCTCCCGATGTTTATTGAGCCTCTTGTGCAGACGTTGACGAGGCGCAGACATTATCCCTGAAGTTACAGTAACATCTTGGATGTCTCGGTTACGAGACATGGTTACAAATCTGTGTGCCCAGTAACATCTTGGATGTTTCAGTTACAAGACATGGTTACAAATCTGAGTGCCCAGTAACATCTTGGATGTTTCAGTTACGAGACATGGTTACAAATCTGAGTGCCCAGTAACATCTTGGATGTCTCGGTTACAAGACATGGTTACAAATCTGTGCTCCCTAATATGAATTAGTATATCCAGTTGTGAATCTAACCAAATAGTTACAAATGAGTTCAAAAATGATTATTATTAAATATTATTTCACTAAAAGCATTAAAATGAATAAACTAACCATTTCCTTGTTGAGAATCCCCTCCAAGCTGCCTGAATCATCACAGCTGATTTACTTTGATTCCCTACAGCTGAATGCCCACCAATAGTCGCAGCTGCTGACCGACTTCCAACCGCCGTAACAGCTGAATGCCCACCAATAGTCGCAGTGGCTGACCGACTTCCAACCTCCGTAACAGCTGAATGCCCACCAATAGTCGCAGCTGCTGTCCGACTTCCAACCTCCGTAACAGCTGAATGCCCACCAATAGTCGCAGCTGCTGTCCGACTTCCAACCTCCGTAACAGCTGATAGTCCGCGATCGGCATTGGTTAGAACCTCTCGAACGTCCTTGGCAGAAACACCAACGTGACAACCGGGATGGTGTTTAGTCTCTCTTTGTTGCCTAGGTAACGGTGGCTTGTTAACCACCGGTTTAGACCCACCTAGAATATTGGACGTATCGGCTGGTACCGACGGGGTAACCCCCGCCTCCCTCGCAGTATCAGCGGGTTCGCCACCGCTACCGTACTCGTGGTTCAAACGAGTTTCTACCGAATGTTTCAATAACTCGTCAAACAAACGGCCCAGACGATTGACCGACGTCGATCCTTGGTCGTCACTATGGCAACTCGGTGCAACGCAACGACTACTTACAGCGACGTATTGGCGCCACAATGTCTCCAAATGTTCGTTGTTACGTCGACACATTTGTATCCAATCAGGAAGAAGTTCCGACGCTTTCGCGTGGTGTATCCATGGAAACGCGGATCGGTACTCGGTATTAAAGTCTGGGTCCTCCACCCAAGGGTTGCCTTCCACGGTGACCCTGGTAACGGAGTGGATATCGGATAGATTGGTAACTCCGGTAACATCGGCGATCTGATTGTGCGACAAGTTAATGTGTTGGAGGTTACAGCAGTATGGTAACGCGTTACACTGCTCGATCTGGTTGCCGCTTAGCGATAGACGCGTCAAACACGGTAACCACGACAAGGCAAAGCTGCCGACACTCACTATGTTATTATCGTCTGCCAATATTTCTCTAAGTAAAATATTATTAGCGAAATCGGACAGGTCG
The DNA here is from genome assembly GCA_032718475.1 of Nemertoderma westbladi. Taxonomy (NCBI): domain Eukaryota; kingdom Metazoa; phylum Xenacoelomorpha; order Nemertodermatida; family Nemertodermatidae; genus Nemertoderma; species Nemertoderma westbladi. Next base: position 29,163 of record JAUCBJ010003580.1, on the reverse strand, counting down.
GAGATATTATTAGAATTCGCGTTTACAGATTGAATTAACGGCAACTCTTGTAGGTCAGCGAGGGAAGGGAGATGATTGGAAGAAACATCGATATTAATTAAATTCGGACAAGCGGACAAACCTCGAGTCGAAATCAACTGATTGTTACTTAGGTTAATAATCAACAAACAACTTAATCCCTCCAATCCAGAGAGTTTTGTGATTTTATTTCGGGAAAGATTCAACATTCGTAAGTTTTCGCAGCCACGAAGGAAAGGAACGCATTTTAGATTATTATTAATTAACGAGATTTCAATCAGCGTTGAATTATCTAAACAAACAAATTCCAACGCGTTATTAGCGGCGTAAATATATTTTAGATTTTGGAGTTCACTAAGTCCGTTTATCGTTGCGACGCCGGTGTTAATAAGCCGGAGACTTTCAAGTCTGCGGCATTGCGTTAAGGTAATCAAGTCGCAACCCGGCAGATCGCTTAGTGTTACCGTGGTAACTAAGTTTAAAGAGTTAGCGGTTGGTTGTATATCCGATGGTAGGTTATCGAGTATTGGTTGAACCGAGAGTGGTTCTAGACGACGAGCCTTCGCGCTACGACGGGGAAGTTGACGTTCGTCCCGCAACGTAGAGGAAGTCGTGGACGATATCGCGTAGAATGTACAGGATTCCATCCACTGTAGACGACGCAACGAGCTGCAATGGTCCAACGGAACCACCGCAGGCTGAGGAACTACAGGGGTCTGTGGAACCACCGCAGGCTGAGGAACTACAGGGGTCTGTGGAACCACCGCAGGCTGAGGAACTACAGGGGTCTGTGGAACCACCGCAGGCTGAGGAACTACAGGGGTCTGTGGAACCACCGCAGGCTGAGGAACTACAGGGGTCTGTGGAACCACCGCAGGCTGAGGAACTACAGTGGTCTGTGGAACCACCGCAGGCTGAGGAACTACAGGGGTCTGTGGAACCACCGCAGGCTGAGGAACTACAGGGGTCTGTGGAACCACCGCAGGCTGAGGAACTACAGGGGTCTGTGGAACCACCGCAGGCTGAGGAACTACAGGGGTCTGTGGAACCACCGCAGGCTGAGGAACTACAGGGGTCTGTGGAACCACCGCAGGCTGAACTGCTGGGAAATCGGCCAACTTCTGAACCGCATCTGGACGGTATACGTCAGTAGAAGAACCGCTAATCGAATTTTCCGCTTCCGATTTTACGAAACTCGATTCACATTTCGGTTGTGTTTTTTCCGAAACATCTACGTTGTCAATGAGAGACGTTGTCGAGTTATTTCCAACAACGTTATCTTCCGGGGCACTTTGTTCTTCTTCATTATTCAAAAATTTATTTTCAGTATAAACTAGTTCTTTATGCTCATTAGGATTACAAAATTCGATACTTTTTATTGTATTTATAATGTCTTCCGAATCTTCTTCTTTCACTGCGAAGTCAACAACATTATTTTCGATATGCTCTTCACCTTCTGCAACCTCTGCTGGGTTATTGGTCTCAAGGTCTATAACCTTTCCGATGTTCCGAGATTCCTCTTGTAGTTCTTGTATCCGGACAGTTACAGACTCGGAATCGGTTTTCACTGATTTCATTCTCTCCTCCAACTCTCGTTCAGTCTTCTCTGCATCTTTACGCTCCTCGTCCATGGCGCGTTTTCTATAAAACAAAACAGACGAATAATAGGTTTACACAAGGCCCCCCTCACACCGAGCAACTTTTGTTTCTGCAACAAAAGTTGCTCCTTGTGAGGGAGTCAGCAATAAGTTGCTGGACACATTGCGCAACAAAGTTGCTCCTTGTGAGGGAGTCAGCAATAAGTTGCTGGACACATTGCGCAACAAAGTTGCTCCTTGTGAGGGAGTCAGCAATAAGTTGCTGGACACATTGCGCAACAAAGTTGCTCCTTGTGAGGGAGTCAGCAATAAGTTGCTGGACACATTGCGCAACAAAGTTGCTCCTTGTGAGGGAGTCAGCAATAAGTTGCTGGACACATTGCGCAACAAAGTTGCTCCTTGTGAGGGAGTCAGCAATAAGTTGCTGGACACATTGCGCAACAAAGTTGCTCCTTGTGAGGGAGTCAGCAATAAGTTGCTGGACACATTGCGCAACAAAGTTGCTCCTTGCGAGGGAGTCAGCAATAAGTTGCTGGACACATTGCGCAACAAAGTTGCTCCTTGTGAGGGAGTCAGCAATAAGTTGCTGGACACATTGCGCAACAAAGTTGCTCCTTGTGAGGGAGTCAGCAATAAGTTGCTGGACACATTGCGCAACAAAGTTGCTCCTTGTGAGGGAGTCAGCAATAAGTTGCTGGACACATTGCGCAACAAAGTTGCTCCTTGTGAGGGAGTCAGCAATAAGTTGCTGGACACATTGCGCAACAAAGTTGCTCCTTGTGAGGGAGTCAGCAATAAGTTGCTGGACACATTGCGCAACAAAGTTGCTCCTTGTGAGGGAGTCAGCAATAAGTTGCTGGACACATTGCGCAACAAAGTTGCTCCTTGTGAGGGAGTCAGCAATAAGTTGCTGGACACAATGCGCAACAAAGTTGCTCCTTGTGAGGGAGTCAGCAATAAGTTGCTGGACACATTGCGCAACAAAGTTGCTCCTTGTGAGGGAGTCAGCAATAAGTTGCTGGACACATTGCGCAACAAAGTTGCTCCTTGTGAGGGAGTCAGCAATAAGTTGCTGGACACATTGCGCAACAAAGTTGCTCCTTGTGAGGGAGTCAGCAATAAGTTGCTGGACACATTGCGCAACAAAGTTGCTCCTTGTGAGGGAGTCAGCAATAAGTTGCTGGACACATTGCGCAACAAAGTTGCTCCTTGTGAGGGAGTCAGCAATAAGTTGCTGGACACATTGCGCAACAAAGTTGCTCCTTGTGAGGGAGTCAGCAATAAGTTGCTGGACACACTTCGAAACATTGCGCAACATAAGTTTCTGTGTGCGAGGAAGTTAGAAACTTCTTGCTGCCACATTTTTAAAAACTTATATTCCCCGTAAAATATTTAAATACTTTTGTTTTTAATATAACATTATTTTCTTTAATATATCCCCTTTATTTTCCGCTAAAGTGAGACCCATAAAGACTGTTAAAGTCCACATTTGAGTGATTTGATATGATACATAAATAAAACACTATTTATATATTTTGAATAATTGGTATTTTCTTGAGCAACAAGTTTCCCAAGTGTGAGGAGTCCAGCACTACTAGGATCGACATGCTGCATTGCAGCTGAATTTTTAAGAATGCTGTGCCGGTTTGTCGACAAAATTGCGCCGCCACAACTACCTATCACCCATGACATTTGCTAGATCATCCGCATCTTCAAGGCCAGTGTCCTTTAAGATGCGTCTCAAGAAAGTCATGGGCTGTCCTACTAGGATCGGCATGCTGCATTGCAGCTGCATTTTTAAGAATGCTGTGCCGGCTTGTCAACAAAATTGCACCGCCACAACTCCCTATCACCCATGACATTTGCTAGATCATCCGCATTGTTCGCGGTATTTCAACTTTCCATAACGCGAGTTGAATATTTTTGTATTTATTTAAAATTGATTATTCCGATATTACTACTGGGAGCGGGACCATGGGTTTTGGGCACATTCAATAAACTGGGGGCGATTTATGGGCGAACTTTGGGGCAACTTACAGGGTACGGGAATAATTTCATAGTTATAAGGGCCAGGGGGGGATGGAAAATGCAAGCAGTATTCAGGTTAGCCTGAGTACTATTAGGCCCTGGCCAACTTCCTGCTGCCTGTAGGGGTGGATTTGGTAATGCGCCAGGCCTAAAGGACAAGGACTGCCCTTAGCGGTCCCTGGCCAACAGCAGCTATTACGAGACTGAAAAGAACTCGGACCGCTGACTGCATGTGTCAGGGATTTGCGATGGGAAACGACAGCCCCTTAGTAGCCAAGCCGTTCTGGTTCTCGATGATCGAACCCTTCGGGGTTTGTGAGGGGTGGAGCGGACACGCGAACGGGTGGCCGACTAACGACTGCCCCCTGAGCTAAGCCGTACTGGTTCTCGATGACCGATCCCTTCGGGGTTCGCGAGGGGTGGGATGGACATGCGAAAGGGCTGGCCACAGGACGGGTTTGACGAGGACTGCCCTTAGCGGTCTCTGGTCAACGGCAGCTATTACGAGACTGAAAAGAACTCGGAACGCTGACTGCTTGTACCGGGGATCTGCGACGGGAACCGACGACAGACCCCTTAGCCAAGCCGTACTGGTTCTCGATGATCGTTCCCTTCGGGGTTCGTGAGGGGTGGAACGGACACGCGACGGGGTCGAAAGACAAAGGACTAGACTCTACTGGCCTACCGACTGTTCGGAGCAGTTTCTCGGCTGCCGAAGCGACTACGAGCCTGAAAGGGACTCGGAAAGCCTAGGTGGTTGGGTTTCTGCGATGAACCGACGGACCCCTAGCCAAGCCGTTCTGGTTCTCGATGATCGAACCCTTCGGGGTTCGTGAGGGGTGGAACGGACACGCGAACGGGTCCACCGACACAACAGACTCCTAGCTAAGCCGTACTGGTTCTCGATGACCGATCCCTTCGGGGTTCGAGAGGGGCGGTACGGATACGCGACAGAGTCTACCGACTGGACCGACCCTTAGCCAAGCCGTGCTGGTTCTCAATGATCGTTCCCTTCAGGGTTCGTGAGGGGTGGAACGGACACGCGACAGGGTCGACCGACACCGACACTACGGCACTAAGACTAGGACCAAGGGAAAAATCTGGGGAACATTAGGTAGGCTAAAATCTGAGCGAACAGTGGGTAATTAAATAATATACCGTAGGGATTTATATTATCGTGTATAATTATTGTGAATATTTGGTGTATATTGATTTGGGGAAGCCCAAAATTATTCTTAATCAGGTTTCAATGATGTTGAACAGGTTTCAACTATAGGAAGTTACATTAAAGAGTATATCCAACTAATGCAGCTTTTTATCAACCGCAAACTTGCATCTCAGAAAACATTCCTTCTCCACAATCAATATCCGGTGACTGGCCGGGGCTCGGTGGTCTGTAAAGTCACGTCTCCAGCATCGGCGTTTTTCCCCCCTGGTGTTGGGATAACGGCAACAAAATTAAGAATAATTAATGCGGTTAATTTTGACAGGGTGTCAAAATTAAGAATAATTACGGTCAACTTCAACTGGTGGAAGTTGAGAATCCTTCAATACTCTTCAAAACTCTCTACGTGCTTGCCAGCACCCACTACGAGGAAACTCTGGTATTTGAGTTGAGACGAAGTCGTGGTTTAATTAATCAACAAACTCGATCTAACCAAGTCGTAGTCGGCAGATCACATATTTGGAGAGTTGTTAACAGGGAATGGAAGTATCGATCACACCCATTGATATAATCCAAGTTGAGCCAGGAATCTGGCACGTCGAAGTTGAAGTACAAGGAACGAACGTCGGACGATTCAGGATTACCGTTAGGGTGGTCCAAGCTGAGTACAATACCTACGAGGAACTGTTTTATGACATCGCGTATCTAGCTATCGACGAGGCGTTACAATGACGACAAATAATGTATCCGATACCGACGAGATGGATCACCACACAGACTCGGAAGCCGACGAGGTACCAAACGTCAAGAACATGACCCGTCGGCTAGGGGCTCTCAAAGGCGGAGTAACCCGAGCGTATCAACGGATGGAGAAACAACTCAAGGGAGTCAAAACCCCCCTCAATGAGGTACAAACTCAGCTTCAAAGTATCCGAAATATCCTACAGCGGTACGAAAGAATGATACAGGCGTACCAAGAGCTCGTTCCCTCCACCGATCAGGAAAACTACCCCAAGTTAGAAGAACACGTTGTACATCTAGATGGGTTCCGCAAACAACACCGGAGGACCCTCAGCCTTGTGAGAGGCTATGAAGAACAGTACTACAAGAGGGCTGAAAGAACAGACGCGGAATCAGTACGATCCTCCAGCATCAGGACAGCAGTACATCGAAAGAGAACGGGGTCCGCTAGAAATCAGCACTCCAGCGCTAGGAGCGAGATATTCGGCTCAGCACGCAGTTCTCAAGGGGGGCCACCACTCCGAGACCAACTGCGAGAACGGAAGGCATTAGCCCTCAAAGCTCGGATGGAAGATGAGTATATCCAACTGCAAGCCGAGCAAGATGTATTAGCCGCCGAAACACAAAAGCGAGAGGCCGAACAAGCGGCCGAACGGCAAGCCGAACAACGCGAACAGGAGGCGGAACAACATAGATGAGAGGCCGAACGGCAGGCCGAACAACGCGAACAGGAGGCTGAACAACGCGAACAGGAGGCGGAACACCGCAAACGAGAGGCTAAACAACGTGAACGCGAGGCCGAACGGCAGGCCGAACAACGCAAACAGGAGGCTGAACAACGTGGACGAGAGGCCGAACGGGAGATCGAACAACGTAAATGGGAAGCAGAAATGCGTAAACAACACGCCGAGGCCCAAGCGATTCTCATCCACAAAAAGAATGCGGATATTGCAAAACTCGCGGAATACGAAGCCGCACTCATAGAACGAGATATTCAACTCTACGAGGACTGGGAAAGGGATATAGATCAGGAATATGAACCAATCCCGGTACCGGAATTAGAGAAGTCATTTATACTGACAGCAGCGAAACTTCCGAAACCCGAGATTCCGCCTACCAAACAGTCTACGTTATCGGCACAAGCACCAGTGTTCCATCCCCCACCGGTTACGCTTAAAAATGAGGAACCGTATTTCCCATCCAACCTCACGGCAACGAGTGTACCCAAGTACGAGTCTGAAAGGGACTCGAAACGGGACGCCACTCCCCGATCCAACAACCCATTCACATCCACACCACAAACCCGTAGTCGCGTCATCATTAAAACTCCACCTACCATTGATCCATCGAGTATGGGAGAGAGTGCCAATAACTATAACCCTCCGAACCACTCCAGTTCGGACAACATCGGCATTATCCGGGCATTGGAAAACCGCCTCTCCATGCCCAAGATGGAGATCCGCACCTTCAAAGGAGATCCCGTCGATTACCTCAGATTCAAGAAACGGTTCTTTGCGCAGATTGGATCAACGGACATAGCCGATGCACAGAAACTGGTATATTTATTGCAATACCTGGGTGACAAACCACGCCGAATCATCGCTTGTTTTGAGGGAGGTTCTCATGAAGCATACTACGACGCATGGAAAACTCTAGACAAAAGATACGGAAATACCGGGACTATAATTAATAAAACTCTAGAGAAACTGATACAAGACGCGGGATCACTAGGGGACCCACAGAACCTCCAGGAATTTTCAGATTCCATGAAGGATGCCTACTACACTCTGAAACCCTTAAATAAGGAGGACCAGGTGAACAACATTCTAAACCTCTGACAGATCGCCTGGAAGTTCCCCGGATGGCTGCAAAGTAAGTGGGCCTATAAATGCGTAGATCTCCGGCACAGACATCCAGATCGAGATCCCAGCTTCCTCGAAATGTCGGCATTCCTGGACGTTATCTCCGAAGCCATGAATGACTCGATGTTCTCGAAACAGAGTCTCGCCAAGTTGGACGCAATGGAGAGCAATTACCAGAGCAGGGCACCCACTCCAAACCCAAGATTCCGCCCTACTCCTGTGAGTGCGATGGCCATCAGTATGGCTGAGGACTCGGATGACGAGGATTACGAGGAACCGACCTTAGCAGAAGAATGGGCATGCTACCTAGCGAATTGGGCACCCGAAAGGGAAGGCACCACAGCCTCCCCTATATGTCTCTTCTGCGGAGAGGAACATAAGTTGGAATTCTGCGGAAAGTTCCAGTTTGCTGAACTTGTCCCACGCTTCGAGGCGATGATGAAACACCAAGGATGCTTCCGGTGTCTTGGAACAGGTCACTACGTTCGGGATTGCGACCAAAGGTCGTGTTGTGCGGTTTGTAACGACCTACGTCATCACACGCTCCTCCACATCCCCGCGAACTTCGACTTCACTACCCTCCCCTTTCGGATCGAAGCCAAGCGAAGAGGAGAAACGAACCACGTTTCCAAAGGAACCCGGATTACCCAACGGAGAGAAACCAATCCGTTTAAAATCTCCACCGATAAACCACAAGTAACCAACATTTCAGCCACGATTAATCTTATAAATCGCCGCTACATGGTCTTCGCAAAGGTAATCCCGGTAAGGATTCAGGGAGTCGGCAAATCCCTGACGACGCTCGCGTTCCTTGATAACGGGTCTGACGGAACCATCATCGACCGGGATTTCCTCGAGCAACTCGGCCTAGAATATGAACCTTGTAAACGGCCCATACAAACCATCACCAATAACAGAGAGGTAGAGTCTGGGGAGGTGCAACTCCAAATGGAAGGAGTAATGAAGGGCTACGAGACGGTCAAGCTAACCATCAAGAACGCCTTGGTACACACAGACCTCCGAGTGCGGTTCCGACAATCAGCCGAGTACGCCCCCCTCATACAATTGGACCGAGACGATGTAGATCTGAGGTGTCCGCAGTTGGACGTAAACCGCATCACCCTACTGATCGGACTTGATACACCGGAATTACACATACCTACCGGAGATGTCGCCCGATCCATAAAGAAAGATGACGGCTTTTACGCTGAACGAACCATAATGGGATGGACCCTCTGCGGCATCAAGGAAGAAACTACTGACACCTATACATATCTTCCTAAATGTCAGAATAAAGAAAATGTAACATCTGTGGGATATTGCTCAGCTACAGACCTCGATGAGGATTTATTTCTCGAAACCGAGAGAACCCAGCGGGAGATGACCGGATGCTTTAATGTGGAGACCCGAGAGTTTGTCGAGAAGGACGAGAATCCGTCCGAGGAAGATCAATATTGTACCAACATTTTTGATCAGGCCACGTTCAAAGACGGACATTGGCGCATGCCCATGATTTGGTGGCTAATAAGATTGTTGATGATAATAATGACGTTGATAACATTGACACCATTAACGGGAGAGCACGGACTAATCTGCCGTAATACCCGGATGGCGAACGCCTCAGTTGAGTCCCTCACTCCTAACCACCTACTGGGGAGACCCAAAACCCACGTTCTCCCAGAGACTATGTTCCCGGATCCCAACGAGATCGCGAGACATACAAATTGGAAGAAGGCCCAAGCGTTGGCAGCGCATTGGTGGAGAATCTGGGCCCAGGAGTACCTCATAACCCTCCGGACCAGGAGGAAATGGAACAACACCTACCGGAACGTCGCAGTTGGCGACATGGTACTAGTTAAAGAAGATCTCAAAGACCGCGTTCACTGGCCTGTGGCGCGGGTCGTGACCATACACCCAAGCAAAGACGGACTTGCGAGGACTGTGACGATACGAACGGCAAAGGGCCACTACCAACGCCCTATCCAGAGGCTGTGCCTTCTCGAAGGCAATGATAGCGGTGACTCTACGAGAGGTGATAAGATCCCTACTCAAGATCCTGCTGTGGACATTGGTGACAATTACAAACCCGTGTAACCCTTCTCATCATGTTGACAAACTCTTTTAAACTGTGATTTATCGACAATGAATTATGGACCTCCCTTAAACCAACTGTAACCACGCAATGGTATTTGTGTTTCCTCGTGTGTTATGTGGAGTCCAGCATCACCCTGCAGATGTTTCGACTGACGCAGGGTCGTTTATGTATTGTTTACCCTGATTTTGGTCATCGGGACCAACGATATTGGATTATTGGAAATGGAAAAGATTTGAAGTGGAATTCATTGTATTCATCGCAGTATGTTATGTTGTCCGTTGCGTGCGCAGTTCGGGGCGTAGGCGGTGTAACGAGTCCAGCTGTAGATCCCGGATTGCCGCGCAACACCCCCTCTATCCCGTTATTCTGGTGGGTCCATGGTGCATCCACGTGACTTCGACGATAGAGGGTTTTATGTTTCTCAGTCGCGTTATTCTGGTGGGACCGTTGCGTGGATTTTGGGGCGTAGGCGGTGTAACGAGTCCAGCTGTAGATCCCAGAATGTTGCGTAACCCCATCCCACATGACTTCGTCGACTGAGCTTTATGTTGTTGGGAGTGTTATTCTGGTGGGTCCATGGTGCATCCACGTGACTTCACTCCCAGCGTCTTCATTGTCCGTTACGTGCGCAGTTTGGGGCGTAGGTGGTGTAACGAGTCCAGCTGTAGATCCCAGATTGCCACGTAACACCCCTTCCACGACAAAGATTAACCAAAGAAAATGATTGAATATAGTTGGAAACGATGAAAAGGATCAGACAACTCTACTATAAACCTGAATGATGACGCGTATGCTGATGAAAATGTAATGATGCGCACCCTGGTGCTGCGCTTATAACCAATGATGATAGCCGGGGGGCTATAAACCCAATGATGATGTGGAAATAAATAAATGTGAAATAAATGGTGGAACTAAATGTTGAAATATATGTGGAAATAAATGAAATGAGATGAAATAATAATGAAATGAAAAAAGACAAGAAAAAAGGTATGAATGGGAGAATCTTTTAGGCTCGTTAAGCCAAGGAATGCCTGTTCACCACCATGGGTGATCTTCCACAGGAAACCCTTCCACTCTGTTTCCCAAGTTGCCTTGGTTCCCATTTATCGACCACTGAAGGATGAAAGCCCGGGTTGGGCTAGGCTGCAGCATTTAAAGCACTGTGCCCAAACAGTGCTGCCCCATCTAGGGATCGAACCCGGGCTCCCTAATCGGAAGCACAGTAATGTCACCACTAGAAAAAAGGTAATAAAAAATAAGAATAATAATAATAATAAAAATAGATAGAAAAAAAAAAGATAATAATAAAAAAAAGGTATAAAAAGGTCTAAAGAAAAGAATTGGAAAAAAGAAAGGACAAAAAAGTCATAAAAAACTGGTTGGATATTAATGTATAGCTATAGTAACTGTAAATGCTGAATGTATTAGCAATAAGATGATAGATGTCTATATAGCAATATTATTTAATAAACTGAATTAAATAAAAAACTGAATTATTCTGCTATCGCTAAAGTTTCAGACTTTCTGGACTTATAATTAACTGATCTAATTTGTAACGGATATAATCGTAAATATGGACCCAAATCGCCAAATTATCGGCGAATTACGTAACACGATAGATCTACTGGAATATTCGCAACCTGGATCCCCTGACTTTGATACAAATTGGAGCACCCTGCTAAATGAGAACGTGCAAGTCATTAAATTCACCGGGCGAGAGGGACCGGATTCTAAGAATCTACGAGCCCTCCGGTTAGCCGATGCTAGTACGAGACTGAAAAGAACTCGGAACGCAAAGGCAACCGGAGGGGACGATTCGTCGTTTTGGGAAACATTCCGGCAGAGCGTCTACAGATCCCGATGTTTGATCTACGACAACGAGGGAAACGCGACGCCCACCTCGAAAGCGATTACGTTGGCGAGATGTCAAAGTTTCGTCGACGACAAGAGTACGTACCTCGCCCACTGGGGAAACCTGTCGGAGTGTACGGCGACGCTTCGAGAGGAACGCGTATCGATTATCCAGAACCGAGACGACTACCAGGAAAAGTACGTGGCGAAAGAATACGGTCGATCCTTAGTCGTCATCCTCGGAACCCTGGACGGTTTGGTACTGGTGTGCCGAATATTCCCGACACCCAGACAGGAAGTGCAGGCAGCCGGAGCGATCTGGTTGCTGCCTCCGGAAATCCAAAAGATCCTCTTCGACTTCGACGTCATTAAAATCGGGTCGGATATCAAGGCGGACGTCCGGAACGACTACGCGAACGCTCCTGCAGGAAGAAACCGACGAGACGACCTCAACGCCCTTAGCCATTGCATTGACACTCAAACGCTACTAGCCTGGTTACGATTCGCCGAGTTCATGCGAGGATTCCAAGAGGTGAGACCGACGAAATCAGGGATCGGCTACCTCGCTGTGCTCAACGGCGGTATCGACTTCAAACCCCAGAAATTCCGGGACTATAATAAAATATACGGTGGATACCCGGGATTAGAAATAAAGAGCGAGCGAGAGGGTCGATGGAAGGACGTTGATCGGAAGTGGACGATACACCAAAGGTGGGAGAATCCCGATCGACGGAACTACGTTTACGTCGTTATGGAATGCTACACCGTCGCTAAGTTTATCTGTAAAACTCTCGATAACCTTATTACGGCGGTCCCCCTTTCCTTCGTCGACTACGACTGGAACGAGGTCATACACCACGCGTTCAAAGCGGTCGAGAACATCGCACCGGGAGAGACTAAAACGCTCGCCGTTATCGATTCCTAGGACGAGAGCGGGCCTTACGACATCCCTACGATTACCGAACTTCTCGGTGCGGAGGAGCCTCTGATCTCTTCGGAAGGGGAAGAGATATGGCTAAACGAGGGTGTTCTACTCTCCACCCCGAAGCGACAACTCGAGCCGGAGGCCGCGTATGGACTGGCCGCCAAACGGGTTGCCTCGGCCGAACCGATGAAGAGAGCAGGCGTTTACACCCCACGCGGCTCCAGTAGCCCCGCGAGGGAGGTAGCCACTACAGCTGCATTGAGCGACTTCGGCGACATATGCCAACGGTTATCCCCGTATCCTTTCCCGGGCGGCGAAGATTGGTCGTCGGAGATTCCGAGTACCAGCCAACAACGGACCCGCTCAGCGATACTGGTCGAGGAGGGCCCCAGCGATGCGCTGACCCCCGACGATCTCCTCGGTATCCCTCCGTCGAAAACCCCGGCACCTCTTCGCCGACCAGCGGTGGCTACTACACCCGCCGTTCCTCAGGACCCTATGCGACTAACCCGTTGGTACGCCGAGCAAACTGAATGGATCCACCGCCAGAAACGGTCATCCGAGTTGAGACCAGCGGGACACAAAGAAGGTTATCGGAGCGAGAACCTACTACGCAAAAGCCTAGCATTCCGCGGGCTACCGACCACCGCGAATATTCCGAAGAGCGACCGACGACTCGAGTATCACGTCGGCGTCCCGATTCCGATATTTCCTGGTCGAGAGATGCAGTTGGAGGTATGCGGCGACTGTGGTTCGGAGCAGTGCCCACGCGGTAGAAGGAATCGGGTTACCGATTCATGCCTCCAGCTCCTCGGGATACTCTATTGCCCATACTGCGCGACTTCGGGCCACGACGTCCGATCCTATATAACCTCTGCACCACGTGCGGTTTCCATGGACATTCCTCTAGCCCCCGCTGCTATATCAAATGTCCAACCAAAGACGTTACCGCTATGGGAAATATGGTCATGTTTGAAACATACGCAAACAGCCACTTAAAGACCAAGGTTCGGAGAAACGCTCGGAATATTGCGCAGGAGATGGCGTGCGGGTATTTCTCCTTCCCGGAACGCCTCCACACGTCGGCCACGCTACCTTTCCATTACGTGGATCTGCTACTGAGCGCCGGATTATTCGGTCCATTTGAAGTCATTAGACGATTATACTCGTATAAAGAGGAGTTCGGTGACGGAGAGTGGTTCCTAGAGGCACGCAAATCTGAGTTGGAAAGACGAACCGACATGATCCCTATGCCATCGAAAGGAAGAGCCACCAGGAGACAAGCCGAAGCGTTACTCACAATGGATGTTGACGCTCCTCTACCAGCCATAGCGATCGATGAGAGTCGACGGGCGAAGAGACGAAAGGCGTATCAGAGAAAGAAATAGTGGATCGGGATATTCCAGGAACATTTATCGAACATTTATTTTTATACAAACTCTAGGCCAAATTAATTAAAAACTATGCAATATTAAATTTGGGTTTTTTATATTGGGAATGACCTACGCAAACTCAATCTACCGACAGACTTCACGAAGGTCATTGGGGGGGACTGTTCGCGGTATTTCAACTTTCCATAACGCGAGTTGAATATTTTTGTATTTATTTAAAATTGATTATTCCGATATTACTACTGGGAGCGGGACCATGGGTTTTGGGCACATTCAATAAACTGGGGGCGATTTATGGGCGAACTTTGGGGCAACTTACAGGGTACGGGAATAATTTCATAGTTATAAGGGCCAGGGGGGGGATGGAAAATGCAAGCAGTATTCAGGTTAGCCTGAGTACTATTAGGCCCTGGCCAACTTCCTGCTGCCTGTAGGGTGGATTTGGTAATGCGCCAGGCCTAAAGGACAAGGACTGCCCTTAGCGGTCCCTGGCCAACAGCAGCTATTACGAGACTGAAAAGAACTCGGACCGCTGACTGCATGTGTCAGGGATTTGCGACGGGAAACGACAGCCCCTTAGTAGCCAAGCCGTTCTGGTTCTCGATGATCGAACCCTTCGGGGTTCGTGAGGGGTGGAGCGGACACGCGAACGGGTGGCCGACTAACGACTGCCCCCTGAGCTAAGCCGTACTGGTTCTCGATGACCGATCCCTTCGGGGTTCGCGAGGGGTGGGACGGACATGCGAAAGGGCTGGCCACAGGACGGGTTTGACGAGGACTGCCCTTAGCGGTCTCTGGTCAACGGCAGCTATTACGAGACTGAAAAGAACTCGGAACGCTGACTGCTTGTACCGGGGATCTGCGACGGGAACCGACGACAGACCCCTTAGCCAAGCCGTACTGGTTCTCGATGATCGTTCCCTTCGGGGTTCGTGAGGGGTGGAACGGACACGCGACGGGGTCGAAAGACAAAGGACTAGACTCTACTGGCCTACCGACTGTTCGGAGCAGTTTCTCGGCTGCCGAAGCGACTACGAGCCTGAAAGGGACTCGGAAAGCCTAGGTGGTTGGGTTTCTGCGATGAACCGACGGACCCCTAGCCAAGCCGTTCTGGTTCTCGATGATCGAACCCTTCGGGGTTCGTGAGGGGTGGAACGGACACGCGAACGGGTCCACCGACACGACAGACTCCTAGCTAAGCCGTACTGGTTCTCGATGACCGATCCCTTCGGGGTTCGAGAGGGGCGGTACGGATACGCGACAGAGTCTACCGACTGGACCGACCCTTAGCCAAGCCGTGCTGGTTCTCGATGATCGTTCCCTTCGGGGTTCGTGAGGGGTGGAACGGACATGCGACAGGGTCGACCGACACCGACACTACGGCACTAAGACTAGGACCAAGGGAAAAATCTGGGGAACATTAGGTAGGCTAAAATCTGAGCGAACAGTGGGTAATTAAATAATATACCGTAGGGATTTATATTATCGTGTATAATTATTGTGAATATTTGGTGTATATTGATTTGGGGAAGCCCAAAATTATTCTTAATCAGGTTTCAATGATGTTGAACAGGTTTCAACTATAGGAAGTTACATTAAAGAGTATATCCAACTAATGCAGCTTTTTATCAACCGCAAACTTGCATCTCAGAAAACATTCCTTCTCCACAATCAATATCCGGTGACTGGCCGGGGCTCGGTGGTCTGTAAAGTCACGTCTCCAGCATCGGCGTTTTTCCCCCCTGGTGTTGGGATAACGGCAACACGCATCTTCAAGGCCAGTGTCCTTTAAGATGCGTCTCAAGAAAGTCATGGGCTGTCCACCATGCTTAATCACTCCATGAGGCTGCCAAAGTACAAGATTATGCACTGGCTGGTCCTCACGGCGAAAGCAATGTCCTGCAAAGCGGAGGCGATTTTGTTCAAGTGTGAAGCTTGGGGGAACCAATAAGATACGTCTATAATGTTATATAGTGCCTTGTTGGAGATGTGTTCATTGTACTTGACACAATGAACCCGGCGTAGCATTCTCGTGAATGTGCCATCCAGAGATTTGGTGTCCTCAGCAGTTAGAGCCCAGCATGGACTCCCGTAGAGGAGTACTGGAACTACTGCTGCTCTAAATAATCGGACCTTAAGTTTCCGATTAATTCTCGGTGACTTCCAAATCCTGGAAAGCCTATTCAAGGCTGCCCATACCTTTCCCTTACGTATTCGAAGGTCCTCACCTGACTTCCGGATTCCGGATCCATGATCCCAGGTAACAGAAGTCGTCCACATGCTCAAGCATACCATCTTTTGAGCTTCTGCTCATCCGATCAGAGACTTGCTGAGGACTTTCAAAGTTAACTGTCAGAATTTTGGTCTTTCTGGAGTTAATAATAAGACCAAAACTAGAAGCAGCATGTTCTAATGAGCTGAGGAGCCGTTGGGCACCCTCTAGTGATTCTGAGAGTACTCCTAAGTCATCAGCAAAGTCTAGATCAGTTAGGTACTTGGCAGGATTTCCTCGACTTCTGGAGCCAGTAGGTGGAGTTATCATCACCCCATGATCATTATGAATATCTAAGGACATGCGTAGAACATAGTCAACCACAATAATGAACAAGAATGGTGCAAGTGTGTCTCCTTGGAGGACGCCCCATAACACTTCAAATGGTTCTGTGTCACCGTCAACAGTAGACACAAATGTTGTCGAACCATCGTATACTGATCTGATTGCTGCAATAATTTCATCAGGAATCCCATATAATGAAAGTATGCTGAACATACGTGAGCGAGAGACTGAATCAAAGGCCTTGAAGAAGTCAACAAAGATAACAGCCAGATGCCTGTCTTTCTTTTTTGATAACTCTTCAATTATCCTTCTAAGTGCCAAAATGGGCTCCATGGTCCCACGACCTTTGCGGAAGCCATTCTGATTTCCACGGAGCAGTCTCTCAATCGGATCCCTGATGCGATTTAATAGAATCCTATTGTATAGATTTGAAGCAATCGAGATCAATGAGATTCCCCGAAAATAACCATAGAGTGTTAGGTTGCCCTTCTTGGGAACTGGCACCAACTTATTTGTTTTCATTTCTTGTGGGACTCTTGTTGTTCGGTACATGTCTACTATGATGGGATAGATGAGCTTTAAAACACTCAGGTATTTTAACCCTATTAGTACCGGGCTATAAAATGCAGTACAAATACCGGGGGGGGGGGGGGGTCATATTGACCCCTCCCTCTAAAATCTACAAAAATTAACGAAAACGTCTGATTTTTTGTTTGTACGTAGGTATCACTAGTCTGGATCCGACCGAAAAAAAAAATTTTCAAAAAAATGTACTGGAGTGGTAATATTGCAGCACCAAAATTACAAGTAGTGCACAATTTTCACAAAATTTGAAAGTTACATTTTTCGGCTAATTGTTTTTCAATACAGGTTTTCTGGGGCGCAAAATACATTGGAAAATATTTAAAAATGATATGATTACCATAAATGGCTGTTTAGTCCTATATGCGTAGGAAAAAAATGAAAAAAACAAGTAACCAGCACTTTTCAGTTAGAACACAAAATTTTTAATTCCCTTATACGATGCTATAAATTCACATTTTTAGGTTTTCTAGGGCGCTGATTCTAATGGAATACATTTCAAATATGCCAGATCATTGCTACTTGTATTTTTCGGCGTAATTTGGCAAATTTTGGTGCTAGCACCAAATTTCGTACCCATCACCAAAAAGTACAAGTTTGCGATGTCCAGTGCTGTTTTTATTGTTTCCATCGGATTCAGGACCCTCATAAACCCGTATAACGCAAGAAACAAGATGATACTATCTACTGATCAATTTACTAATTTTCCAAAATTTGGTGCAAAACAACAATTTTCACCCACCGGCGAAAAATACAAGTTTGAAAACTCTTATGAAATTTTTACTGATTCCATTGAATTCAGAACCCTAACAAACCCGTATAACGCAAGAAACAAGATGACACAATCAATTGATATATTTGATGGTTTTCAAAATTTGGTGCTAGTACCACATTTTGCACCCACTTCCGAAAAATACAAGTTTGAGATGTCTAGTTCGATAATTATATATTCCATTGAATTCAGAACAGCCATAAACCTCTAAAATGCAAGAAATAAATTGTCACAAGCAATTTTATCTATTGAATGGATTTTCAAAATTTCGTGCTAGCACCAAAATTTGCACACAGCACCGAAAAATACAAGTTTGATACGCTTGGTGCAACTCGTATATATTTCATCGAAACCAGAACCCCAAAAAACCCCAATTGCGTAAAAAACAAGTTTCAAACAATCAATTTACAAAATTGACATATTTCAAAATTTGGTGCTGGCACCAAAATTTGGCACCCGCCGAAAAAAACAAGTTTGAAATTTCTAAATCAATTTATATGAATTCCATCCAATTGCTAACACCAAAAAACCGGTGTAAATCAAAAATAGAGCTGTTACAATTAATATTTAATGAAATGTAATTTTCAAAAAACGTCTCAAAAAAAGTGCCAAAAGTAGGGTTAAAAAATGGTGCTATAACTCGAAAACTACCCAATATTTTTGAAAACGGTTTTCACTACTAGGAAGACAATAGATTTTTAGGAAAAGTCATAAAATTTCAGAATCCCAACTGCGTTTGTTTCAGAATTATAATAAAAAAACCACGGGAAGGGTCATATTGACCCCCCCCCCCCGGGTTTAATAGGGTTAAAGACCTCAGGGGGAACACCATCATGGGCTGTCCACCATGGTTATTCACACCATGAGGCTACCAAAGTACAAGATTATGCACTGGCTGGTCCTCACGGCGAAAGCAATGTCCTGTAAAGCGGGGGCGATTTTGTTCTAGTGTCAAGCTTGGGGGAACCAATGAGACACCTCCAATGTTATATAGTGTCTGGTTGGAGATGTGTGCATTGTACTTGACACAATGCACCCGGTGTAGCATTCTTGTGAATGTGCCATCCAGAGATTTGGTGTCCTCAGCAGTTAAAGCCCAACATGGACTCCCATAGAGGAGTACTGGAACTACTGCTGCTCTAAATAATCGGACCTTAAGTTTCCGAATAATTCTCAGAGTCCAGCAACAAGTTACAGAACCAAATTGCTCCGAGTGAGGGGGACTAAAACCAGAATATTAGGGCACCGAAAATAACCCAATTGCTGTTCTAATTTAAGTCTCCTTAAATTTCAGTGGCGGATAAATATTGTTAAGTTGTCAGGGCCAAACTTCTTATAAATCTAGTTAACCCTACAAAACTACAACGTCTCAAATCTCCAATCTCCTTTACTAACTCTTTCTCTCACCTCTCCATCTCCAATCTCCTTTCCTCACTTTTTCTCTCACCTCTCCATCTCCAATCTCCTTTCCTCACTCTTTCTCTCACCTCTCCATCTCCAATCTCCTTTCCTCACTCTTTCTCTCACCTCTCCATCTCCAATCTCCTTTCCCCACTCTTTCTCTCACCTCTCCATCTCCAATCTCCTTTCCTCACTCTCTCTCTCACCTCTCCATCTCCAATCTCCTTTCCCCACTCTTTCTCTCACCTCTACATCTCCAATCTCCTTTACTAACTCTTTCTCTCACCTCTCCATCTCCAATCTCCTTTCCTCACTCTCTCTCTCACCTCCCCATCTCTAATCTCCTTTCCTCACTCTTTCTCTCACCTCTCCATCTCCAATCTCCTTTACTAACTCTTTCTCTCACCTCTCCATCTCCAATCTCCTTTCCTCACTCTCTCTCTCACCTCTCCATCTCCAATCTCCTTTCCTCACTCTTTCTCTCACCTCTCCATCTCCAATCTCCTTTCCTCACTCTTTCTCTCACCTCTCCATCTCCAATCTCCTTTCCTCACTCTTTCTCTCACCTCTCCATCTCCAATCTCCTTTCCTCACTCTCCCTCTCACCTCCCCATCTCCAATCTCCTTTCCTCACTCTCTCTCTCACCTCCCCATCTCCAATCTCCTTTCCTCGCTCTTTCTCTCACCTCTCCATCTCCAATCTCCTTTCTTCACTCTTTCTCTCACCTCTCCATCTCCAATCTCCTTTCCTCACTCTTTCTCTCACCTCTCCATCTCCAATCTCCTTTCCTCACTCTCCCTCTCACCTCCCCATCTCCAATCTCCTTTCCTCACTCTTTCTCTCACCTCTCCATCTCCAATCTCCTTTCCTCACTCTCCCTCTCCCTCTCACCTCCCCATCTCCAATCTCCTTTCCTCACTCTCCCTCTCACCTCCCCATCTCCAATCTCCTTTCCTCACTCTTTCTCTCACCTCTCCATCTCCAATCTCCTTTCCTCACTCTTTCTCTCACCTCTCCATCTCCAATCTCCTTTCCTCACTCTCTCTCTCACCTCTCCATCTCCAATCTCCTTTCCTCACTCTTTCTCTCACCTCTCCATCTCCAATCTCCTTTCCTCACTCTCTCTCTCACCTCTCCATCTCCAATCTCCTTTCCTCACTCTTTCTCTCACCTCCCCATCTCCAATCTCCTTTCCTCACTCTCTCTCTCACCTCCCCATCTCCAATCTCCTTTCCTCACTCTTTCTCTCACCTCTCCATCTCCAATCTCCTTTCCTCACTCTCTCTCTTACCTCCACATCTCCAATCTCCTTTCCTCACTTTTCTCTCACCTCTCCATCTCCAATCTCCTTTCCTCACTCTTTCTCTCACCTCTCCATCTCCAATCTCCTTTCCTCACTCTCTCTCTCACCTCTCCATCTCCAATCTCCTTTCCTCACTCTTTCTCTCACCTCTCCATCTCCAATCTCCTTTCCTCACTCTTCTCTCTCACCTCTCCATCTCCAATCTCCTTTCCTCACTCTTTCTCTCACCTCCCCATCTCCAATCTCCTTTCCTCACTCTCTCTCTCACCTCTCCATCTCCAATCTCCTTTCCTCACTCTTTCTCTCACCTCCCCATCTCCAATCTCCTTTCCTCACTCTTTCTCTCACCTCTCCATCTCCAATCTCCTTTCCCCACTCTTTCTCTCACCTCTCCATCTCCAATCTCCTTTCCTCACTCTCTCTCTCACCTCTCCATCTCCAATCTCCTTTCCTCACTCTTTCTCTCACCTCCCCATCTCCAATCTCCTTTCCTCACTCTTTCTCTCACCTCTCCATCTCCAATCTCCTTTCCCCACTCTTTCTCTCACCTCTCCATCTCCAATCTCCTTTCCTCACTCTTTCTCTCACCTCTCCATCTCCAATCTCCTTTCCTCACTCTTTCTCTCACCTCTCCATCTCCAATCTCCTTTACTCACTCTTTCTCTCACCTCTCCATCTCCAATCTCATTTCCCCACTCTTTCTCTCACCTCCCCATCTCCAATCTCCTTTCCTCACTCTTTCTCCCACCTCTCCATCTCCAATCTCCTTTACTAACTCTTTCTCTCACCTCTCCATCTCCAATCTCCTTTCCTCACTCTTTCTCTCACCTCTCCATCTCCAATCTCCTTTCCTCACTCTCTCTCTCACCTCTCCATCTCCAATCTCCTTTCCTCACTCTTTCTCTCACCTCTCCATCTCCAATCTCCTTTCCTCACTCTTTCTCTCACCTCTCCATCTCCAATCTCCTTTCCTCACTCTTTCTCTCACCTCTCCATCTCCAATCTCCTTTCCTCACTCTCTCTCTCACCTCCCCATCTCCAATCTCCTTTCCACACTCTCTCTCTCACCTCCCCATCTCCAATCTCCTTTCCTCACTCTTTCTCTCACCTCTCCATCTCCAATCTCCTTTCCTCACTCTTTCTCTCACCTCTCCATCTCCAATCTCCTTTCCTCACTCTTTCTCTCACCTCTCCATCTCCAATCTCCTTTCCTCACTCTTTCTCTCACCTCTCCATCTCCAATCTCCTTTCCTCACTCTCTCTCTCACCTCCCCATCTCTAATCTCCTTTCCTCACTCTCTCTCTCACCTCCCCATCTCCAATCTCCTTTCCTCACTCTCTCTCTCACCTCCCCATCTCCAATCTCCTTTCCTCACTCTTCTCTCTCACCTCCCCATCTCCAATCTCCTTTCCTCACTCTTTCTCTCACCTCTCCATCTCCAATCTCCTTTCCTCACTCTTTCTCTCACCTCTCCATCTCCAATCTCCTTTCCTCACTCTCTCTCTCACCTCCCCATCTCCAATCTCCTTTCCTCACTCTCTCTCTCACCTCCCCATCTCTAATCTCCTTTCCTCACTCTTTCTCTCACCTCTCCATCTCCAATCTCCTTTCCTCACTCTTTCTCTCACCTCTCCATCTCCAATCTCCTTTCCTCACTCTTTCTCTCACCTCTCCATCTCCAATCTCCTTTCCTCGCCTCTTTCTCTCACCTCTCCATCTCCAATCTCCTTTCCTCACTCTCTCTCTCACCTCCCCATCTCCAATCTCCTTTCCCCACTCTTTCTCTCACCTCTCCATCTCCAATCTCCTTTCCTCACTCTTTCTCTCACCTCTCCATCTCCAATCTCCTTTCCTCACTCTTTCTCTCACCTCTCCATCTCCAATCTCCTTTCCTCACTCTTTCTCTCACCTCTCCATCTCCAATCTCCTTTCCTCGCCTCTTTCTCTCACCTCTCCATCTCCAATCTCCTTTCCTCACTCTCTCTCTCACCTCCCCATCTCTAATCTCCTTTCCTCACTCTTTCTCTCACCTCTCCATCTCCAATCTCCTTTCCCCACTCTTTCTCTCACCTCTCCATCTCCAATCTCCTTTCCCCACTCTTTCTCTCACCTCTCCATCTCCAATCTCCTTTCCTCACTCTTTCTCTCACCTCTCCATCTCCAATCTCCTTTCCTCACTCTCTCTCTCACCTCCCCATCTCTAATCTCCTTTCCTCACTCTTTCTCTCACCTCTCCATCTCCAATCTCCTTTCCTCACTCTTTCTCTCACCTCTCCATCTCCAATCTCCTTTCCTCACTCTTTCTCTCACCTCTCCATCTCCAATCTCCTTTCCTCACTCTCTCTCTCACCTCTCCATCTCTAACCTCCTTTCCTCACTCTCTCTCTCACCTCCCCATCTCTAATCTCCTTTCCTCACTCTTTCTCTCACCTCTCCATCTCCAATCTCCTTTCCTCACTCTTTCTCTCACCTCTCCATCTCCAATCTCCTTTCCTCACTCTTTCTCTCACGGCTTGGAACGATCTGGCTAGTTTATTTGCTTTGGAAAACCAGCCTGCTATAGCCAAAATGATTTATAAAATAAACGGCGAATTTGATTGATATTTTGAAAGAATTTTCTATTTGAAAGGTTGAACATATTTGGTTTTTGTATCTTAGTTTCATGACAATTTATTTATTTGAAAATTTAAGTAAGTGAAGTTTCTTTTACGGAGCCCCTGAAGTTTTCATTAGTTTTCGACAATGAATCGATTATTATATATATATATATTATATATATATTTTACTATTATTGTGCTATATTGTATTTATAATATATTTATTTACTGTAAGAGAATTATTTATTGTTCTTACCGGTACATTTACTGGTCTCACTATTCTTCACACGGCCAAGAAGTAATTAATTTGTGATATAATATTGTGTATTTATATGTGATGACAATAAACATCAATCAATCAATCACCTCTCCATCTCCAATCTCCTTTCCTCACTCTTTATCTCACCTCTCCATCTCCAATCTCCTTTCCTCACTCTCTCTCTCACCTCTCCATCTCCAATCTCCTTTCCTCACTCTTTCTCTCACCTCTCCATCTCCAATCTCCTTTCCTCACTCTCTCTCTCACCTCCACATCTCTAATCTCCTTTCCTCACTCTCTCTCTCACCTCCCCATCTCTAATCTCCTTTCCTCACTCTTTCTCTCACCTCTCCATCTCCAATCTCCTTTCCTCACTCTCTCTCACCTCCCCATCTCTAATCTCCTTTCCTCACTCTCTCTCTCACCTCTCCATCTCCAATCTCCTTTCCTCACTCTTTCTCTCACCTCTCCATCTCCAATCTCCTTTCCTCACTCTTTCTCTCACCTCTCCAATCTCCTTTCCTCACTCTCTCTCTCACCTCCCCATCTCTAATCTCCTTTCCTCACTCTTTCTCTCACCTCTCCATCTCCAATCTCCTTTCCTCACTCTTTCTCTCACCTCTCCATCTCCAATCTCCTTTCCTCACTCTCTCTCTCACCTCTCCATCTCCAATCTCCTTTCCTCACTCTCTCTCTCACCTCCCCATCTCTAATCTCCTTTCCTCACTCTTTCTCTCACCTCCCCATCTCCAATCTCCTTTACTAACTCTTTCTCTCACCTCTCCATCTCCAATCTCCTTTCCTCACTCTTTCTCTCACCTCTCCATCTCCAATCTCCTTTCCTCACTCTTTCTCTCACCTCTCCATCTCTAATCTCCTTTCCTCACTCTTTCTCTCACCTCTCCATCTCCAATCTCCTTTCCCCACTCTTTCTCTCACCTCTCCATCTCCAATCTCCTTTCCCCACTCTTTCTCTCACCTCTCCATCTCCAATCTCCTTTCCTCACTCTTTCTCTCACCTCTCCATCTCCAATCTCCTTTCCTCACTCTCTCTCTCACCTCCCCATCTCTAATCTCCTTTCCTCACTCTTTCTCTCACCTCTCCATCTCCAATCTCCTTTCCCCACTCTTTCTCTCACCTCTCCATCTCCAATCTCCTTTCCTCACTCTTTCTCTCACCTCTCCATCTCCAATCTCCTTTCCTCACTCTCTCTCTCACCTCTCCATCTCCAATCTCCTTTCCTCACTCTCTCTCTCACCTCCCCATCTCCAATCTCCTTTCCTCACTCTTTCTCTCACCTCTCCATCTCCAATCTCCTTTCCTCACTCTTTCTCTCACCTCTCCATCTCCAATCTCCTTTCCTCACTCTTTCTCTCACGGCTTGGAACGATCTGGCTAGTTTATTTGCTTTGGAAAACCAGCCTGCTATAGCCAAAATGATTTATAAAATAAACGGCGAATTTGATTGATATTTTGAAAGAATTTTCTATTTGAAAGGTTGAACATATTTGGTTTTTGTATCTTAGTTTCATGACAATTTATTTATTTGAAAATTTAAGTAAGTGAAGTTTCTTTTACGGAGCCCCTGAAGTTTTCATTAGTTTTCGACAATGAATCGATTATTATATATATATATATTATATATATATTTTACTATTATTGTGCTATATTGTATTTATAATATATTTATTTACTGTAAGAGAATTATTTATTGTTCTTACCGGTACATTTACTGGTCTCACTATTCTTCACACGGCCAAGAAGTAATTAATTTGTGATATAATATTGTGTATTTATATGTGATGACAATAAACATCAATCAATCAATCACCTCTCCATCTCCAATCTCCTTTCCTCACTCTTTATCTCACCTCTCCATCTCCAATCTCCTTTCCTCACTCTCTCTCTCACCTCTCCATCTCCAATCTCCTTTCCTCACTCTTTCTCTCACCTCTCCATCTCCAATCTCCTTTCCTCACTCTCTCTCTCACCTCCACATCTCTAATCTCATTTCCTCACTCTCTCTCTCACCTCCCCATCTCTAATCTCCTTTCCTCACTCTTTCTCTCACCTCTCCATCTCCAATCTCCTTTCCTCACTCTCTCTCACCTCCCCATCTCTAATCTCCTTTCCTCACTCTCTCTCTCACCTCTCCATCTCCAATCTCCTTTCCTCACTCTTTCTCTCACCTCCCCATCTCCAATCTCCTTTCCTCACTCTTTCTCTCACCTCTCCAATCTCCTTTCCTCACTCTCTCTCTCACCTCCCCATCTCTAATCTCCTTTCCTCACTCTTTCTCTCACCTCTCCATCTCCAATCTCCTTTCCTCACTCTTTCTCTCACCTCTCCATCTCCAATCTCCTTTCCTCACTCTCTCTCTCACCTCTCCATCTCCAATCTCCTTTCCTCACTCTCTCTCTCACCTCCCCATCTCTAATCTCCTTTCCTCACTCTTTCTCTCACCTCCCCATCTCCAATCTCCTTTACTAACTCTTTCTCTCACCTCTCCATCTCCAATCTCCTTTCCTCACTCTTTCTCTCACCTCTCCATCTCCAATCTCCTTTCCTCACTCTTTCTCTCACCTCTCCATCTCTAATCTCCTTTCCTCCCTCTTTCTCTCACCTCCCCATCTCTAATCTCCTTTCCTCACTCTTTCTCTCACCTCTCCATCTCCAATCTCCTTTCCTCACTCTCTCTCTCACCTCCCCATCTCTAATCTCCTTTCCTCACTCTCTCTCTCACCTCTCCATCTCCAATCTCCTTTCCTCACTCTTTCTCTCACCTCTCCATCTCCAATCTCCTTTCCTCACTCTTTCTCTCACCTCTCCATCTCCAATCTCCTTTCCGCACTCTTTCTCTCACCTCTCCATCTCCAATCTCCTTTCCTCACTCTCTCTCTCACCTCCCCATCTCTAATCTCCTTTCCTCACTCTTTCTCTCACCTCTCCATCTCCAATCTCCTTTACTAACTCTTTCTCTCACCTCTCCATCTCCAATCTCCTTTCCCCGCTCTTTCTCTCACCTCTCCATCTCCAATCTCCTTTCCTCACTCTCTCTCTCACCTCTCCATCTCCAATCTCCTTTCCCCACTCTTTCTCTCACCTCTCCATCTCCAATCTCCTTTCCTCACTCTTTCTCTCACCTCTCCATCTCCAATCTCCTTTCCTCGCTCTTTCTCTCACCTCTCCATCTCCAATCTCCTTTCCTCACTCTTTCTCTCACCTCTCCATCTCCAATCTCCTTTACTAACTCTTTCTCTCACCTTTCCATCTCCAATCTCCTTTCCTCACTCTTTCTCTCACCTCTCCATCTCCAATCTCCTTTCCTCACTCTTTCTCTCACCTCTCCATCTCCAATCTCCTTTCCCCACTCTTTCTCTCACCTCTCCATCTCCAATCTCCTTTCCTCACTCTTTCTCTCACCTCTCCATCTCCAATCTCCTTTCCGCACTCTTTCTCTCACCTCTCCATCTCCAATCTCCTTTCCTCACTCTCTCTCTCACCTCCCCATCTCTAATCTCCTTTCCTCACTCTTTCTCTCACCTCTCCATCTCCAATCTCCTTTACTAACTCTTTCTCTCACCTCTCCATCTCCAATCTCCTTTCCCACTCTTTCTCTCACCTCTCCATCTCCAATCTCCTTTCCTCGCCTCTTTCTCTCACCTCTCCATCTCCAATCTCCTTTCCTCACTCTTTCTCTCACCTCTCCATCTCCAATCTCCTTTCCCCACTCTTTCTCTCACCTCTCCATCTCCAATCTCCTTTCCTCACTCTTTCTCTCACCTCTCCATCTCCAATCTCCTTTCCTCACTCTTTCTCTCACCTCTCCATCTCCAATCTCCTTTCCTCACTCTCTCTCTCACCTCCCCATCTCTAATCTCCTTTCCTCACTCTCTCTCTCACCTCCCCATCTCTAATCTCCTTTCCTCACTCTCTCTCTCACCTCCCCATCTCTAATCTCCTTTCCTCACTCTTTCTCTCACCTCTCCATCTCCAATCTCCTTTCCCCACTCTTTCTCTCACCTCTCCATCTCCAATCTCCTTTCCTCGCTCTTTCTCTCACCTCTCCATCTCCAATCTCCTTTCCTCGCCTCTTTCTCTCACCTCTCCATCTCCAATCTCCTTTCCTCGCCTCTTTCTCTCACCTCTCCATCTCCAATCTCCTTTCCTCACTCTTTCTCTCACCTCTCCATCTCCAATCTCCTTTCCTCGCTCTTTCTCTCACCTCTCCATCTCCAATCTCCTTTCCTCGCACTCTTTCTCTCACCTCTCCATCTCCAATCTCCTTTCCCCACTCTTTCTCTCACCTCTCCATCTCCAATCTCCTTTCCTCACTCTTTCTCTCACCTCTCCATCTCTAATCTCCTTTCCTCACTCTCTCTCTCACCTCCCCATCTCTAATCTCCTTTCCTCACTCTCTCTCTCACCTCCCCATCTCTAATCTCCTTTCCTCACTCTCTCTCTCACCTCCCCATCTCTAATCTCCTTTCCTCACTCTCAATCTCTCACCTCCCCATCTCTAATCTCCTTTCCTCACTCTCTCTCTCACCTCCCCATCTCCAATCTCCTTTCCTCGCTCTTTCTCTCACCTCTCCATCTCCAATCTCCTTTCCTCGCCTCTTCCTCTCACCTCTCCATCTCCAATCTCCTTTCCTCACTCTTTCTCTCACCTCTCCATCTCCAATTTCCTTTCCCCACTCTTTCTCTCACCTCTCCATCTCCAATCTCCTTTCCTCACTCTTTCTCTCACCTCTCCATCTCTAATCTCCTTTCCTCACTCTCTCTCTCACCTCCCCATCTCTAATCTCCTTTCCTCACTCTCTCTCTCACCTCCCCATCTCTAATCTCCTTTCCTCACTCTTTCTCTCACCTCTCCATCTCCAATCTCCTTTACTAACTCTTTCTCTCACCTTTCCATCTCCAATCTCCTTTCCTCGCTCTTTCTCTCACCTCTCCATCTCCAATCTCCTTTCCTCGCTCTTTCTCTCACCTCTCCATCTCCAATCTCCTTTCCCCACTCTTTCTCTCACCTCTCCATCTCCAATCTCCTTTCCCCACTCTTTCTCTCACCTCTCCATCTCTAATCTCCTTTCCTCACTCTCTCTCTCACCTCCCCATCTCTAATCTCCTTTCCTCACTCTCTCTCTCACCTCCCCATCTCTAATCTCCTTTCCTCACTCTTTCTCTCACCTCTCCATCTCCAATCTCCTTTACTAACTCTTTCTCTCACCTTTCCATCTCCAATCTCCTTTCCTCGCTCTTTCTCTCACCTCTCCATCTCCAATCTCCTTTCCTCACTCTTTCTCTCACCTTTCCATCTCCAATCTCCTTTCCCCACTCTTTCTCTCACCTCTCCATCTCCAATCTCCTTTCCTCACTCTTTCTCTCACCTCTCCATCTCCAATCTCCTTTCCGCACTCTTTCTCTCACCTCTCCATCTCCAATCTCCTTTCCTCACTCTCTCTCTCACCTCCCCATCTCTAATCTCCTTTCCTTACTCTTTCTCTCACCTCTCCATCTCCAATCTCCTTTACTAACTCTTTCTCTCACCTCTCCATCTCCAATCTCCTTTCCCCACTCTTTCTCTCACCTCTCCATCTCCAATCTCCTTTCCTCACTCTCTCTCTCACCTCTCCATCTCCAATCTCCTTTCCCCACTCTTTCTCTCACCTCTCCATCTCCAATCTCCTTTCCTCACTCTTTCTCTCACCTCTCCATCTCCAATCTCCTTTCCTCGCTCTTTCTCTCACCTCTCCATCTCCAATCTCCTTTCCTCACTCTTTCTCTCACCTCTCCATCTCCAATCTCCTTTACTAACTCTTTCTCTCACCTTTCCATCTCCAATCTCCTTTCCTCGCTCTTTCTCTCACCTCTCCATCTCCAATCTCCTTTCCTCACTCTCCTCAAGTAAAACTACCCTAATAGTAGTACCGGTAGTGGTAAGCAGCCCTACTGCCCTTCTGTGACTGGCCCTACTGCCCTACTGCCCACTGATGTAGTTTGCTCGGAATCCTA
>JAUCBJ010003579.1:25000-31788 GCA_032718475.1 Nemertoderma westbladi | reverse complement strand
CCGCGACTTCACAAGTACCTATAGAAATCTATTTTCATGGTTCATGCAAAATTTCAACAAAATCGTTAGCGCCGTTTTTGCTCTAGGTCAGGTAGTCAGTAGCCAGTAGTCCGTAGCTTTTTTCTTACTACTGTAACTTGCTAACTAATTAAGGTTGTACTGTACTGTACTGTACTAGGCCTACTGTACTGTCCAGTAAGCTAATTTAGTTAAAAAAAGAGCCTTTTTCAAATAAAAATTATTAGATAAAGAGTTTGTTTTGTTGGCTGGACCTATGTCTTAAGTGACCATGGCTCTGCTGGTTGGAAGGCTCACTGTACTGCCTGATGACTTTACTATATATATCGTGTGCCTTAGCTGTGCTAGCATTAGGCCTATATATTATATATTATTATAATATGCAAATAATGAAGACTTTTTTTAAAAACACAAGGGACTGGATGAAAACCCTAACTAAGAATAAATTACAAATGTCAAGAAATGTGTCATATTGCATGTTAACAATAAAATAGGACATGGGGTCTTATTCCCTCAGATACTACCTAGCATTTAGGGCGACTTGGGCCACTGTTAGTACTCAGGCACTAAGGCCCATTAAAAAACAAAATACCAAATCGATTTTAGTGCTACATAACATAACCCAACCCAACTACCACAAGAAAAACTACACCAAACCATACAGTAACTACAGGTTCCGGTAAGTATTGCACGAAATAGGCTATCCCATAAATTCCCATAAATTAACAAAAGTCGTGGTTGTCTAACATCATATAATTATATATTTACAGGGGCATTTTCTGACATCTGCGCAATTTTGATTAAAAAATCTGATCATTTATCTGTACATACCGGTAGGTGCTAATTGGGTAACATACATTGGGGGGTGGTTTCAACTCTGTTTGGTGGTACGGTAGGATTTCTAATTTATTGGTCATTGTCTTAATTTAGTGGTGCAGTTTTATTAGGGTAGGGGTGGGGTTCGTGGCACACTGCTGATGAGGAGAACCACGAATCCCAGGGTTGATGTCTTATGACAATTGGATTTACAACGCCAACATGAATGGGAACACGACCGCGAGGAACAATGCCAAGAACGGGCATTCCAACAGCAGAAATTCCTCCAGTTGTTGCAACAGCGTGATGTTGGTACTGCCCCACTCCAATATAGGCATGTTGGGGAACACCCAGGCGAACATAAAGGTGGAAATTACGCAAAACTCACGGTTTGCCCGCCTCAACCATTGGAACTCAATTTATCGTATAAACATTTCAAGCGCTGGGAGGCGACATGGCACAACTACACTCGCGTGGTTAAACTCGAAGAGAAAACCCGGGATCTCTAGGTTGCCACGCTATTCAGCTACTGTAGCGCAGATTTCCTTACGCATCTGAACTACAGACTCCATGTTCCCCGAGACACTGAACTCACCATGGAGAACATATTAACTGGAATACAAGAACACCTTCGTGCAGAACAAAATGTGGCGGTAGACCGTTACGAACTCGTACGCCAGAAACAAGATGATGGACAAACATTCAATGATTTCTTCATCAAACTCTCAGAAATGGCGGATGATGCGCAAGTTGAAACAATGACGAAGGACGACTGGTTGACAATGCTCGTTATGTGTGGAATTCGCGATAAGGAAACACGTCAGGAACTTTTCGATAAACGGCCGACTTACAACCTAGAACAAACTCCAGATTTCTGCAGGAATCACGAAATCGCCGCTAAAGAGAGCCAACGCCTTAAACATCGCGTTGGCACTATACAACAATTCAGTCGTCCCGCTTCGGATCGGCCGGGGCGTCCTACAAATCGTCAATACAAACAGAGCCAGTATAAACGGGGTAAAAACGGAGGCTGATCCCAGTCGCAGTCGTCAGCCTGCAATACAGTGAGACAAGCAAAGGAAGCGGGTGAATGTATAAACTGTGGTGACGCGTGGCCGCATCCCGATGACAAACCGTGCCCAGCTACTGGTAAAACGTGTAAAAACTGTGGAAAAAATGGCCATTTCGCTTTAAGGTGTCTTTCTAAAAATTATACAAAAACAGTTCAAACTTCCGGAGCAATTTTAATTGCTGATATCCACGAATATACGGCGGAGCGCCGTAGACCCTGACCCCCGATTAGCGTGAACTTCCAGGAATCTGGGGAATACCTCGATAGAAAGAACTGCGTGGCTGACACGGGAGCGCAAGTTACAGCAGCGAGCAACAAATTCGTGAGCGAATGGGGATTACGCGATAAATTGGTAACACCAGATTGTCCGCTAGAATCTGTAAATAAAGTGCCTATAGAGTGTGATGGACGCGCACTTATCGAAGTCTCAATTCAGGGGAAATTTCATAGTGAGTGGGTTTATTTCTACCCCGAGATTAAACCCTACGATGTTTATATTTCACTCCGAGCCTGCAAAGCATTGGGAATCGTTCACCCGGAATTTCCTACTCCATTACATTGCGTGGGGAAACCTACAACTATAACAACAGACCAATTCCGTGGCATCCACGCAATGGAGGAGTGCGGCGAGATTAACTCATCTCAAGTTCCCCATTTCACAAATAAACACACCTGAAGCATCACTATATCGGAGTCTTCTGTTTACAGCCAACAAAAAACATAATTTCTACAGGAGTATTCAGATGTTTTCGGTTGCGGGGGACAACTACCGACTATGGAGGGCCCACCTATGGAAATTAAACTGGTGGATAACGCTACCCCATTCCGGATCAACGCAGCCAATCAGCTCGATTCCTCTTCCAATCCGAGATACAGTGAAGGCTGAACTCGAGAATATGCTTGAATAGGGCATTATTGAGCGCTTTGGGGACCGCCCTGTGGAGTGGTGCCACCCCATAGTGGTACGCGCAAAACCAAATTGTCCCGGCGAGGTACGATTTACTGTCGACCTAACGAACCTGAACAGACAGGTTAAACAGACTGTACACAATGCCAGAACGCCACAAGATATTGTCGCTGATTGTACTATTGGGGTAAATTTGTTTACAACACTAGATGCCAGATCCGGATACTGGCAAGTTGCTTTAAAGGAGGAATCTCGCGATCTAACAACCTTAATATCTCCATGGGGACGTTTTCGAATCTGTCGAGCTCCGCTGGGATTTATTAGTGCCGGTGACTCGTACAATTACCGCGGTGATCTGGTGTTGGATGGCGTTCCACAGGTCGACAAATGCGTACTGATCGAGGATAGCAACTTCCAAGATCACATTACACGCGTACGCGCCATCCTCGATCGCTGCCGAGGGGCTGGTATAACATTACATCCGGGAAAATTCCACTTTGCACAACCCAAAGTTAAATTCGCAGGTTTTATAATTTCGGCAGATGGTACAGAAGCTGACCCCAACAAACTCAAAGCCATATCAGCTTTCCCAACACCAACGAACATTACAGATTTGAGAAGTTTTGTGGGACTCGTTAACCAGTTAGGTTGTTTTTCGAGTAACCTCTCAACTGCGGCAACCCCATAGTGAGATCTTTTACGTACTCGCAACAACTTCCTATAGACGACCAACCATGAGGAACGTAAAACAACTACTTATTGAACCACCAATTCTCGCACCGTTCAATTAACAAGCTCAGACTAAACTCGAAACAGATGCCAGCCGACTACACGGTCTTGGTTACGACCTCTTACAACTACACGGACAGATTGGAAACTTGTCACCTGCGGAAGTAGATTTCTTAGTGATCCAGAAACCCATTATTCTACGATCGAGTTGGAGTGTATTGCCATAAAATACGGTATGAATAAATGTCGCATTTATCTCGCCGGTTTACCAACATTTACAGTTGTAACCGACCACCGTCTTTGTTAACCATATTTAACCAATACACTGCTAAACAAATTGAGAACACGAAAATTCAAATCTGATCTTCAATCACAATACCAATTCCGTGTTGAGTGGCAAAAAGGTAAAGGGCACCGGATTGCCAACTGTATTAGCCGCTCGCCGATTGACGATCCGGATGAACCCGATCCGGATGATTTTTCTCATTCCCTGAACATTATAAACTCACTGTCAACTGACGCTGAGAATGGAGACTCTGTCAGAGATCCTCTGATCGACGA
The DNA here is from genome assembly GCA_032718475.1 of Nemertoderma westbladi. Lineage (NCBI taxonomy): Eukaryota > Metazoa > Xenacoelomorpha > Nemertodermatida > Nemertodermatidae > Nemertoderma > Nemertoderma westbladi. The sequence goes on along the minus strand of JAUCBJ010003579.1, from coordinate 27,685 downwards.
ACTCCAGGCTGCGGAAAATAACGACGCTGACTACAACGAACTTATTCGGGAGATACAGGTTGACTTTTGAAATTTACACCGAGCTTCCCCCTACATAAACAACTTCCGTTCTATAGCCAACAAACTGTCAATTTACAATGGAATTGTATTATATAACAATCGTATCGTCATACCACCAAACTGTAAACAAGATATTTTGCACTCTGTTTTTTTACACTCCTCCCACCAAGGAATCACTCGCACCAAACAACAGGCCTGAAAACTTGTTTTCTGGGCAGGTATGGGAGCGGACATTGAACGCGCAGTTAAACAATGCGACCGCTGCCAAGACCTCCTTCCTAGTCTCCCGAAAGAAACATTAATGTGCGAGGAACTTCCAAACCGACCTTTCGAATCGGTTTCATCCCATCTATTTTATCTCGGGGGAAACACTTTCTTATATACACCGACTGTCTATCCAGATACCCACTCGTCTATGAATGGCGAGATGACCCCTCGTCACAACAGGTCGCCTACGTCATCCAGAAATTCTTCATTGATCTTGGAGTTCCGAATGTATTCCGATCATATGGGGACCCCAATTCTCATCCTACACATTTAAAACATTCCTTAAACGGTGGGGTGTGAGTTTACTTACCAGCACCCCCCATTATCCGCAAAGCAACGGCCACGCAGAGGCCAGTGTTAAACAGGTAAAGCATTTGCACTACAAAGTACCCCATTGCGATATACACTCAGAGGAATTCGATGACGGACTCCTTGAGCTCTGCAACACACCACGTCCTGATGGCTGGTCGCCCAACAAAGTCGTTTTCGGCCGATTATTGCTGCTGGACTTATAACACCAACCAGATACAATATAACATCGGAGGTGTCTCATTGGTTCCTGTAAGCTTTACACTAGAACAAAGCCGCCTCCGCATTACACGAGATTGTTTTCGCCGTGAGGACCAGCCAGTGCATAATCTTGTGCTTTGGCAGCCTCATGGAGTGAATAAGCATGGTGGACAGCCCATGACATTCTTGAGACGCATCTTAAAGGACACTGGCCTTGAAGATACGGATGATAGCAAATAACATGGGTGATAGGGAGTTGTGGCGGTGCAATTTTGTTGACCAGCCGGCACAGCATTCTTAATATATATGTAATATATATAATGCAGCTGCTGCTACAATGCAGCACGCCGATCGTAGTAATATCAAGGAAATATTTTTGCTCCAGTGTCCCCGGCGAATATGCCCCCAACCGCCAACCGCGGCGTGGAACGCCACCCTCCTTATTGATTTAATAATACTGTGGTAGGCTTAGGGCCAATGCCAAGGGTCCAAAATTTCACTATACCCAGCCTTATGATTTATGGTTACATGACAGTTTTAATTAGGGTTTGGGCCTGACCAACTAAACCTAACCAAACAATTAACCAATAAATCAAATAAAATAAAATAAATCAAAATCAACAGTATTATTAAATCTATAGGGAGGGAGGCGTTCCACGCCGCTGTTGGCGGTTGGGGGCATATTCGCCGGGGACACCGGAGCAAAAATATTTCCTTTTGATATTACTGCGATCGGCATGCTGCATTGCAGCAGCAGCTGCATTATATATATTACATATATATTAAGAATGCTGTGCCGGCTTTTTGACAAAATTGTTCTCAGCAGTTAGAGCCCAGCATGGACTCCCATAGAGGATGTTCGCGCTTTTAGACCTTTAACAGTTTAACCTGTTAATTTATGTGTCTTATGATGTCTGACAGCCCGTACAAAATATGACCACAGCAGAAGCCAGTCTAGCGCGGCGTATGACCCACTGTGTGTGGGAGACTGAATTCTATAGCCGAGAATGGGATAGGCTACTTTGTATTATTCGATTGATCTCTACTATATAATCTCTAAAAACTATGCTTATTTTCAGGGCAATACCAACAGTTCCTTTAGATGCTGCGCTTTAAATATCAGACCGAGTTATGACTTATACTAATTACAACGGGGGGTTATGGAACATCACGGTTATCAATTCTTTAGGAATGTAGAATTATTCGCTCACACTCACTTTACTGACAATAGTACTGAAACACGTTAATTTGCCGACTGTTACCAATTTTACTCATATATAAGGATAAATTTAGCTCACTTACGTTGGGGTTATGAAATAGCATAAATATCATACAGACCACTCTAATTTGAGCCAAGCAATTGTTACTAATATTCCCTTCTGCTTACCTCGTAATAATAAAGAAAGTTAGTTAGTTAATTAGGATTATAGATTATTCGTACGTATTCTCAAAATAAAAGCATCCATTAAATATGTTACCAAACAACAATGAATAACAGTATAAAATATGCGGTGCCGGCATTCAATCAGCAGTCAGATGTTTGCCGTAAGTACAGCAGTAGTGAAGTACAAGAGATAATATATTGTGGATGATAACCCTCTGGCAGTCTGGCCACGGATGGTCTCGGGTAGAAGTCAGAATGAATCATTTTGTCGCACTGCGGCTTATTCATATGTAAACAAGGCCTTGATAAATCGTAAAGTGAAAATCGTGCTGATTGGACGGAAAATAACATAGAGCATACAGGACAAAGAGAAATGCTGGCCAATGGCTGGTGATTTCGTCATTATAGCTTTGTACCAAAATAAACGCTAGAGGGCATAAGATTTATACGTTTTCCAATCTCTG